>PVLC010007945.1:0-60842 GCA_004027655.1 Graphiurus murinus
CGGTACTGGGGATTGAACTCAGGGGCATTCTACCTCCGAGCTATACCCCCAGCCCTATTTTTTATTCTTTATTTTGAAACCGAGTCTCACTAAATTGCGGAGTGCCTCACTAGGTAGCTGAGGCTGGCCGCGAACCCGGATCCTCTGGTCTCAGCCTCCCGAATGCTGGGATTACAAGCGTGCGCCACCACGCCCGGCTGTAGTCTAAATTTTTATAATAAATATACACTAAACATATACAATGTGAGATTTTTAATCTCTTTTTATTTTGTAAATTATGTGACTATGATTATATTTGTGTAAGTTCAACCATAGCAGAGCTAAAATTTGAACTGTTTTGCCATGTTTCTATTCTTTTCTGTGTACAGTAATAGTTTTTACAAAGTTCAAGTTTGCTTACATATCACTAATCTATGTATCACATATTATTTATTTTAATATATTTACTTAGTTTGCTGATCATATTGCTAATAGTTATGTAGCTCATAGTACATCTTTTCAATGAAATCAAATAGAATAAAATTGGTACTTGGGCTTGGTGGTACATGCTTATAATCCCAGTGTTTGGGAGGCTAAAACAAGAGGATTGCAGGTTCAAAGCCAGCCTCAGCAACTTAGCAAAACTTTGTTTCAAAATAAAATGGGACTAAGGGTGTAGCTCCAAGAATGCCTCTTGGTTCAAACTCTAATACCACACACACGCACACACACACACACACACACACACACACACCAAAACAAAACAAAAACAAAAATTACCCACAGAGTTATACAGTATTGCTTTTGCTTGCTTACAATGATATAATAACACGTAACATTAGTGAATATAAGTGCAAATCAAACAGATGAAACAAAAGCAAACTTTTACTCAATCTCACTGTTGAGGTTTAATCCTTTTATTGAGAAAGTTAGATTATTAAAAAAAAATGCTGAGTCTTAAAGTCACTCCCTGCCAGCAGAGCCTTTCTTTAACTTGGCTTCTAAGACTCATTAAAAAATAAAAATAAATAAAGAAAGAAAATGCAGAATCAAATTCAAACATTAAAAAAAGAACATTTATAAGCAGAGATTTTGCTTCTGCTAAGAAAACTGTGCTTATTCTCAATAAGTACACTGTGTGTGGAGTACATAAAATATTACCTAGGAACAATTAATAGCACCTATGGAATGTTGAATTATTTTACTCAATACACCAATGGGACATCTTTCCTTCTGTTTTCCCTCTATTCACTTCAGAAGTAATCAACTATGAATGAGAATCTTTAAATTGCAAGTCCTGGGGACACTTTAATGGGATAAATTTGAAATCTTTATAATATTGATCCTTATAACACAAATCATAGCCTGAACTATACATAAAGAGCAATCACTGAAAGAGAAAGAAGGATTATAATGAATATAAACAAAATGAAAAATAAAAGATTCAAAAGAACAAAAGTTATTTTTGCTTTATTCAGTACTGATACTGTTTGACTATCTTTTTAAAGAAATTGAGGTTTCATATTAATTTCTAATTCATTTAAAATATGCAAAATCTGAGAGTAAAATAAGGTTTATTATTTCACTAGGGTGTTGAATTTTTCAGATTACTAGAGTACAAACATGAAAATTAAAGAAACACTCATTGATCTAAAACTATTTCAGGTAAATTGTCACTCATTGGTTTATGACAACATTTGTTTGAAGTTCAGAATGTAGTCACATAAATGTATTAATGTATCTTTGAATACAGTGTCTTCCTTTCTTACTCATGTTCATACTTTTTCTACTATTTAGGTTTTTCCTTCTCTTTTTCTCCCTTTCTCTCTAGGCTGCTCTTAATACTTAGATTTGCATAGTGTGTGTGTGTGTGTGTGTGTGTGTGTGTGTGTGTGTGTGTGTGTGTGTTGGTGTGTTTATGTGTGTGTGTGTATGTGTGTTTTGATCCTTGAACAACATGTGAGTTAAGGGCAGTGGACCTCCTCTACACAACAGAAAATCCACATATAAACTTTGACACCTGACAAAATGGCTAATAATAGCCTGCTGTTGATGAGAAGCATTAATGTCAACATAAGCAATTAACATATATATTGTACATTATATGTATTATGTATGGTAAAAAGTGTGAGAAGTGAGAGAGATCACTTGTTATGTTGTTAGCTAATTTACTGGATGGAGTAAGTACTTATGCAAAATGATTCTTGTCATAGGACCTTGCAAGTAGATAATTGCAACACTTGATTTCACTGCAATAGTGATAGGAACTGGTTACAAAATTATTACAATAACTACAGTATATACAATAGTTAGTTTTATACAATTATAGATTAATGCTTGCTGAATCTTTATGTTTACATTTCTACTAACACAAATGGTGCCATGTGCCATCTGTGTTAGTCTTCATTAGTTTTGATATATTTTAATATTTTACAACAGATTTGTGCATATTTTATGGTACAAAATTATAAAAAGACTATTGTCTATGTATCCATGCATGGCATATATTTATTTTATTTTTGGGAATATTAGGCTCCATGTGTGTTAGTATGCATTAGTTTTGATAAGTTTTAAATTTTAATAACAGATTTTTCTGTATTTTATGGTACAAAATGATAAAATAGACATATTCACATATACTTATGCATTCATGGAATATACTTATCTTAATTATTTAATATTTCTAGGCTATGCACTTCATTTGCAAATTCAAATTGCTGAAAATCCCTCCTTGTGGAAAATCCATGTGTAAAATATTCTTAGTTCCTCATTTCAAACCCATTCTTGTGCAAGGGTCAATTGTGTGTGTGTGTGTGTGTGTGTGTGTGTGTGTGTGTATGTATGTATAATAAATTTTAAAACTTACACAAAACTCACAATAAAGACGGTGTTTTAATTATGATTATTTTATGATCCCCATTTGGTACTTCTATAAAAAACTGAAGAGAAAATAAAAGTGCTTTAGAAAAGCTTGGCAATTGGGATTCTTTGATATTGATAAAATCCAAAATAATTGACATTGTAAAGGAATATAATTCATTATAATCTGAAAATTAGGTTTTTTAATTTTAATTTTGTAAAATAATCTCTACTATGGTTTGGGTACTTCTTAATGAAAAAAAAAAATTCTACTTCTTTATGCTGAATGAGCTGGCCTGAATATAGTCATTTAGAACATGCAGAAGCAAAGATGTCTTTTCTTGTATATGATACAATAATGGATAAGTAAGGTTTTATACATATTTTTGGTTGGCATTTTCTGATGTCCTTTAGAAACAGAAAAATAAGGTTGAGAAGTTTTAGTGAAGGTATCATTGTTAAGGACATGTAATACAATCACTGAATCTTTCTGTTTGTTAGCTTAAAGATAGTAGATTTCCAGGGGTGTGCTTAGTAATTTTCCTTTTCTGAAAAGGAGGTAATAATCCAAATAATTTTGGGAAATCTCTTCCAACCTATGCCTGTTATTCAGTTTCAAAGTTATTTCTATATTTTCAATAATTGTTGTGCAATTGTTTCACTCTCAGTATTAATTTTTCTCTACTGAGTTTCCATAACAAAGCACCCAAGATAGGGAGATTTATAAAGTTAAAAGTTTTATTTTTCTCATGATTTTGACGAGTGAATGATCAAAATCAACATGTTACTAGTGTCTTAACAAGGACTCCTGGATGTGCCACAACATGACAGAAAAGTAGAAAGAAAAACGGCTAAGGAATCAAGTACAAACTGCTTTTTTGTGAACTAATTCATTCTTCAAGACCAGCATTACTCTCTTTTAAGGGTCATACCCCATGACCTTCCATTCAGCCTCATTTTTTGGAGGTTCCACAACATTCACACTTTCCTACTTGTGACAAAGCTTATGGCACTTGATATGTTACAGGAAGCACTCAAACCATCTCAAACCATAGCATAAACAGACTAAATTTGTATTAGTAGTAGACTTTATGTTTAGCAGCCAATGCATTTCTACGTTGACTAGCTGTTTGTCAGTAAAATCTAGTGCACTTTAGAGGGAAATGATGACCCAGATACACAGAGCAGATGGAAAAGGGCAGGCCAGGGAACCTCATTCTTAGATGAAGACCCTGCTGGACACTTGTGCACAGCTTTTATTTTCATTGTAAAGCGAAGGTTACAGTTTGGACACTGTTGCATAAACGCAGAGTCCTGGAGGTAATGTTTAACTAGGTAAACTGCAGAGCACCTGCAGAAAGTCCCTGAGATAATGGTTAGCAATAAAAATGCTGAGGATGTGTGGAAGATCCTTGAGACAATGACAAACAAGATATTTGAAAGCTGGTGCTGGAAAGAAACACAGAAAATTTACATTGGAGTAACAGGCTGCTTTCAGCCAACTTGGTAAAACCTTTCTGTACCACCTGCCTCTGGTGGATGCATTCTGCACAATTGTTTCAGTCAGTATTCTCATCACTGTGACCCAAGATACCTGACAACTACAACTTAGAAGAAAAAGAAATTATTTGTTCATGATTCTGAAGATTTCAGTCATATGGTATGTGTGTGTGTGTGTGTGTGTGTGTGTGTGTGTATGTGTGTGTGTGTGTGTGTGTGTGTGTGTGTGTTTACAGGTCCTTTGGTCATGATTGCAGGAAGCAGAGAGAACAAAAATTCAGAGAGAGATGAGAAATAGTTGGAGCCACATCTGAAGATGGATGGATGAAGGACATACACACACACACACACACACACACACACACACACACACACCACACACACACACACACATACACACATACACACATGCAAGTATTTGGCCACTCCCCCAGAGACCTTCCCTGAAGCAGCCCCAGTACACACTGTACCACTGTACCCAGCCACACTTCTGGGGACTAACCTCTGAGCGTGACTGCCTTAAGAGCGTGAGGTCAGCCAGGTGTGGTGGCCCACACTTGTAATCCCAGCATTTGGGAGGCTGAGACCGTAGGATCCTGGTTCGAGGCCAGCCTCAGCTACCTAGTGAGGCACTCCACAACTTAGTGAGACTGTTTCAAAATAAAGAATAATAAATAGGGCTAGGGGTGTAGCTCGGAGGTAGAATGCCCCTGAGTTCAATCCCCAGTACCAAAAAAAAAAAAAAAAAAAAAAGAGCATGAGGTCTAGGGGGCATTTTACATTCAAGCAATAACATTAGTTGAATTGATTTCCATGTTAAAAGAAAGATAGGTACAATATTATCAAAAATTGATGTTATAGCAATTAGACATTTTTTTCATTTATAATTTTATTCTGTACAAACCTCCTAATTTCCCATTTTAACATTGATTTCCATCAATTTTTGTCAAAAGATTTTCAATTATTTTTTACCACTACTATTTCACACATACACACAAACACACACACACACACACACACACACACACACACACGTACTGTAGATTAGAACCTAGAAGTATATGGGGCATTATTCCTCTTAGTTGCTTTCTCAGCCCTTTTTTTATTTTGTTGTTTTGAAAAAGGGTCTTGCTAGGTTGATGAGCATCTCCCTACATTGCTTAGTCTGTCCTTGAATCTGCCATCTTCCTGTTCCACTCTCAAGTACTGGAATTACAGGTGTGTGGTATTAGATGCAACTTATAAATATTTTAAAAATGTTTTTATTGACATATAATTCACATCTATTACAAGTCACCTATTCAAGATGTGCAATCCAACAGTTTTTAGTTTGTTTGGAGTTGTTCAATCAATTTTAGTACATTTTCATAATTCCCCCTCCAAAAAATATTCAACTCCATAAGCAGTCACTCCTCACTTCTTTCTCCCCAGGTCCCTTTCTTCACCCCAATCCATGGCCTCAAACAATCACTTATTTACTTGCTGTCTGCATACACTAGCCTATCTTGGAATTTTATTTATTTATTTACATATGTATGTATTAGTTTTTTTGCATTACTAGGGATTGAACTGAGGGGCATTCTATCCCCAAGCTACACCTCCAATTCTATTTTTTTTTATTATTCGTGCATTGTAAGCAAACATCTTTGTTAGGTACAAATTGATAACGACATATGCGCCTGCATTTCTCATTTGACCCCTTCCCCAAATTTCCACCCCGCTCCCTCGCCCTCCCTCCCTCTCAAGTTCAATTTAGTGAGTAACCTTGATGTACATTAGGGTGTCCCTACCCCCCCGTCCATCCCCTTCTTTGTTTATCGAGGGTCTCTCCTTTTCCATCTGAAGACCCTCTTATGCCCCTTCTTCTCCCTAACATCCGCATATTAGGGAGAACATATGCTTCCTTACTCTTTGTGACTGGCTAATCTCACTTAACATAATGGTTTCCAGTTCCATCCATTTCCTTGCAAATAACATGATTTTGTTCTTCTTTATGGCTGAGTAAAATTCCATTGTGTACATATCCCATAGTTTTGTAATCCATTCATCTGTTGATGGACATCTTGGCTGCTTCCATAGTTTGGCTATTGTGAATTGTGCAGCTATAAACATAGATACACATGCGTCGGTCTGGTAGTTTGGTTTCCATTCTTTTGGGTAGATACCCAGAAGTGGTATTGCTGGATCATATGGTAGGTTCATTCCTATTCGTCTGATGATACTCCACACTGTTTTCCAAAGTAGTTGCACAAGTTTGCAGTCCCACAAACAATGTATTAGAGTTCCCACTTCTCCACATCCTCGCCAGCAGTTGTTGTTGTTCGTGTTTTTGATGATTGTCATTCTGATTGGGGTTAGGTGAAATCTCAAGGTAGTTTTGATTTGCATCTCTCTGATTGCTAATGATGTGGAACATTTCCTCATACATTTATTAGCCATTTGTATTTCTTCTTTTGTGAAGTGTCTATTTAGATCCTTTGCCCATTTTTTAATTGGGTTATTTGTTTTCTTGGCTGTGATTTTCTTGAGTTCTTTGTATATCCTAGATATTAGACCTCTATCTGTAGAGTAACTGGCAAAAATCTTCTCCCACTCTGTAGGCTCTCTGTTGAGGTTCTTGACAGTTTTCTTTGCTGCACACAACACTTGGTGCCCCCCCACCTCCCCATCTCCCCCTTCCTGTATAGAGGACTGAGACTGATATTGGGATTTTCACATATGTATCCACAGTCAATGTTAGTATTTCCAATAATGAACTTCAGTCTTCCCCCTCCCCTTCTCTTGGACCATTTCCCTGGCTCCACTGAGGTTTCTCCTCCATTATCTGGAGTCCCTCTGGTATCCCAGTTATGCCCTAGCTTACACATATTAGAAAAAACATATGCCCCTTCACTTTATGTGACTGACTAATCTCACTTAACATAATGTTCTCCAAGTCCTTCCATTTTCTTACAAATGACATTATTTTATTCTTCTTTATTGCTGAGTATAATTCCATTGTGTATATTTCACATAGTTTTGTGATCCACTCATCTGTTGATGGACACCTGGGTTGGTTCCATAATTTGGCCATTGTGAATTATGCTATTATGAACATGGGTATGCATGTAATACTGTAGTTCTCTGGTTTCAACCTCTTTGGAAAGATACCAGGAATGGTATAGCTAGATCATATGGTGGATCCGTTCCTGGTATTTGCTTATTTTTTTATTGAATTGCTGCTTGGTTTTCTTTAACATTTTGGAAACCAATCTTTTATCACTTGTACAGTTTGCAAGTATTTTCTCTTATCCTATTTGGAGTATGTTCACTCAGTTGATTATTTCCTTTGATATGCAGAAACTTATTAGTTTGATGTAATCTTTTTATTTATTGCTGTTTTACTGCCTTTGAATATCAAAATTTATAGCCCAGAACAATTTCATAAAGCTTCTCCTGGTGTTTTCTTGAAGTACAATTAAATCTTTTATCAGTTCTTATGATTGAATCTTTTATCCATTTTATGTTTATTTATATAGTGAGAAATGAGTTTAATCACATTCTTTTGTATTTAAATATCTTGTTTTCCTAGATGGGTCCTTTCCCATTGTATGTTTTTGTCACCATTATTGAAATACAGTTGGCTATAAATGTGTCGACTTATTTCTGTGTTCACTATTTGACTCTGTCGGTCATTGTGTGCATGTGTTATACCAGTACAATGCTGGGTTGTGTACTGTAACTTTGTATTATATTTTGAAGTCAGAAAGTATGATATCTTCAACATTATGCTTTTTGATGATAATGTTTTAGCTATTGGAAGCCTTTTGTGGTTCTGTAAAATTTTAGGATTTTGTTGGTGGTGGTATTGTTTCTGTAATTCTTGTATTCTTAGAATGAATCCCATTTGGTCATGGTGAACGATCTTTTAATACTTGTTTAATTCAGTTTGCTTAGTATTTTATAGATGAATTTCATATCTGTTCATCAAGGATATTAGGCAATAGTGTTTGATGTTTTGTGTCCATGGCTTGTTTTATTTTGGGAGGTAATATTGGCCTCATAAAATAAATTTGAAGATTACCCACTTTTTCATTCTTTTAAAAATAGCAGGCAATTAGCTGATACTTTATGTGTTTCGTAGAAGTCAGCAGTGAAGCCATGAGGTCCTATATTTTTTTTTAAATGGGAGACTTTTTATTAATGATTAAACTTCCTTACATATTATTGGTATGTTCAGGTTTTCTATTTATTTATAACTTAAAGTTTGTGGGTTGTATGTGTCCAGGAATTTATCCATTTCTTAGATATTATTCAATTTATTATTATATTGTGGTTCATAACAGTCTTGTATGATTGAATTTCTGTAGTATCATATATAATGTCTCTTTTATTATCTCTGATTTTATTTATATGAATCCTCCCTTCTTTTCTTTATGTTATCTGATTTTCTTTGTATTATTTTTTCTTAGTCTTACTAAAAGTTGCTCAATTTTTCTGTGTTTCAGACAACCAAGTTGTTTGTAGATCTCTCATATTATTTTCCAGTACTTATTTTATTTATTTTAGCTCTGACATTTATTATTTATTTCTGTTATTAATTTTGGGTTCATCCACTTACTTGACAACTTTATCTTTACTTAGATTGCTTTTTTCTCTGTATGGGTTTTGATTTAAAGTTTATTTTATGTGTTATAAGTGTAGCTACTCTTCTTTTCTATCAGTTTCTAATTGCATGGAATATCTTTTTCTACCCTTTTGAGTCAGTCTATTCTATATTTTCTAATTGGATAATTTATTTACATTTGAGGTAGACATTCATAGGTTCTATGGCTTGGGTCTGGGATGTGACCATAAAACTCATAGGTTGAAGACTTGTTGCCCAATACAGCAACATCCAGAGGTGGATCCTGAGTGCTCTAACTTCATTAGTGGACAATAGTTAGTGTGTTAGCCAGCTTTGCATCATCAGGAGAAAAATATTTGAGGAGAATAAATTAGAGGAGGAACGGTTTATTTGGCTCTTTGTTTCAGTTGTATCTGTGGTTAGCTGGCTTAAATGCAGCAACGTTGTGGCAGCAGGGCATAGAGGAGGAATGCCGTACAGCTCCTGGCAGCTGGGAAGCAGAGAGACAGACAGAAAGACAGAGAGCCCAGGGACAGATACGGTTCTCAAGGCAATGCCCCTAGTCACGCATCTCCTCCAGGCATGCCCCCTTTCTAAACTTAACTGAACTGGAAACCAGCATTCAACACATGAGTTTTGGGAATGACATTCTAGATTCAAATTATAACTGGTAAAAATTTGTAAATGTAAACTGTTTCCTAGTTGTTTTGTAAATTTCTTCTTTCTTTCTTTCCTCTTTCTTTTTCTGTCTTCCTTTGTGATTCTGCTACTTTCTCAGATAGTATGTTTTGACTCTACTTTTTTGTTTTTTTATGTATTGATGATAGATTTTTGCTTTATTATCATGAAACTTAAAAGGTTAGTCAAAGTGATAGCAACTTAAATTTAATTGCACCTGAAAAAATACTGTATTCTTTAATTCCAGTCCCTTCTCCACTTTTAGAGTTTTGAAGATCACAATTTACTTCTTTTTATATTGCATATTCCTGCAGGATTAATTTTATAAATAAACTTAGATATTTTAATAAAGATCATTTTTTCTCATAATTCTTCTATTTGGTCTAAAATTGTTATAGAAAAAAACTACGAAGTCTGAGAGCAGAATAGAATTTTAATTAAAATATATTTTGGAAAAAATAAGAGATGTCCATAATTCTCAAAAACAATTCTATTAGTGGAACCTAGTTCAACATATCACAAAAGCTAAAGTAATTTGTCTAATCTCCAAATGAAAACAGTAGTTCATTCTGATGGTTATGTCATAAAAAAAGTTGAACAACTTAAGGTCAGTGAAACTATGTTAGTATGATACTATAATAGTGAATATAAGTTATTATAGAAATTTCAAAACCTGTGGAGTTACATCAATGTTGAACCCTAATGTAACTTAGGCATTTGGGGTGATAATGATGTGTCCATGTAGATTAATGGATTATAAGAAATGTATCATTCTGGAGAAAATGTTAATAGTGGAAATCATTTTGTATATGTTGGAGTGAGAAATTAATAGGATTTCTCTGTACTTTCCTCTCAATTTTGCTTTGAACCTAAAACTTCTTTAAAATTATTTGTTAAAATAAATGTTATTCTCTATGAATGAGTGTTTGTTTTACTGCTCTTATAATGCTTAAGAAACTTTCATTTGCTTTATTAATAATTAACATATCAAATGTAATTAATCATTTGGTAATTTTATGATAATACTTTAACAGTGTGGTAAGAATTAGAAGCTTAAATGAATACTGGAATAAATGTATGATTTTTCCAATTTATGGAAATAGTTTAGTGTCACCATTCTAGTTAAGTTCATGAAATCCTACAGTTATTTATGGCTTACAGAGGGAAAAGTAAATAATTTTTAATGACATTTGTAAGGTAAATGATAAGTACTGAATAAATGTTTTTTTTCCTGAGAATTTCACTTAAATTAATATAGTTAAGTAAATTATTTCAAATAGGTAAAAATAATATAAATTAACATGGGGAAATAATATTGTGAATTTCCAAATATTTTTAAGAATTTCTATTTCTGTTCGTGAAGCTAATAAGATCTTCTGCTCTAAGTATACTAGTGCTGCTCGGTTACTAATCAATTTAAATTTGGAAAATCTTCCCATGTATATTAAAAGCTTCTTATCAATTATATATTGAATTAAAAAAGAGATAATATCTTAAGAGACTGAAATTTTTAATTTAATTACTCTGAAAAAATTAAATAAATGTGTAAAAATCCACATTAATCATTTAGTTTCAGCACATAAATGCAAATGGCTTGGAACTAAAATATACTTCAGACTGTAAGTACTAATTGCCCCAAAACATTGCAAGAGCTTCATTAGATTCTATGTTTAATACAAACGAGAAGCACAAGGGACCTGCACAAATAGGAGGGTTTTAGTACTTATTGGGCTTAAAATAGTCACCATAAAGCTTCTCTAAGAACAGTCAGAGAAGATGATCTTGAAAATTAATCTTATTTTCAAGTTGACAGTTATTTTACCAAAGTGCAACTAATTTTTCTGCATCTAATTTTAAAAAAATCCAGTGGTATTCTACCCCTGACCTACATCCCCAGCTCTATTTCATTGTTTTATTTTGAAAGAAGGTCTCACTAAGTTAAGGATAATCTCACTAAATTGAAGAGATAGGCTGCAAACCAGTGATCCCTGTCTCAGCCTCCCAAGTACTGGAATTACAGGTATGCATCATGAAGGCTGGCTGTTAAAATAGATTTTAACATTCTCAACACATACACATACACACACACACACACACACACACACACACACACACACACTCACACAAATAAATTGGTGAGGTGATGGATATATTAAAAATGATGATTGATTAGTTCTATATTATTTTTTATAAATACATGCAATTATTGTTAATTGAAATATGTAAACAAAATTTACAATATTCACTATAATTGTGAAAGTCAAATTAAGGTGAACCTTTTTATTCTAAAAGATGTTTTTAAAGATATTAGAAATACTGTGGTAATTTTGAGAGAAAGAGTACAAAGAACATAAAGATTTGCCTTCTCATTTAAAAGACAACATTAAATTCTTTGAGTGCAAGTAAGTAGATTAAATAAAACATGTGTTAGTGTTATTATAACTTTGGAATTGTCTTTCTTTTTTTTTTTCTTTCTATTTTCTTTATTTCCAATTAGTGTAATTTTTTACATTAGTAATACTTTACTAATGGAAGGAAAGGAGACCCTTTAAGCTTTGATGGATCAACTATATAATACAACATTAAAAATTAGGAGATTCTGTGTATTGCAAGTAGTGAGTGAATTTGAATGGCTCCTAGAGAATTGAATGACACTCTAGTGGAGATTATGATAAGGCTATCAGATTTGAATTTTTACAAAATCACACCACTTAGATGGTAAGGACTCTACTGAGTAAGTTGTAGAAAAATTTAATAATACTTACAAGTCAGTATTGGAGGCATTTAAAAGTGTATGTTAGAAAATGACAAAGATATAATAAGGAAAATGACAAAGATATTTTATTGACATGTGTTGATGTAAAGAAAAGTAGAAGTTCTAATAATGAATAGGTTTTTTGAAACATTTCTTAATCATTAATACAAGTAATACACCAATTTGTGCAACAGAAGTTAGAAAAAATTATATAAATTACATAATGCAAATATTTTAACTCATTGTTGCTTTTGAAGTAAACTATTCTTTTATAACTTTCTTTAAATTAGAACACTTCAATTTACCAAAGTTTATGTGACCATCATTCACATTTAGATGATATTAATCCAATTATATAATTTATAGATTTCAAATTCAGCATCATCAAACGAAGTGTGAGCTTGGTGATAGTTATTTGGAATAACTTGCAACCATGCTATGGTTTGGAATGTCCCCTGACAAAGCTTATGTGTGGAAAGTGTGTTCTCAAGGCAGCAATTGGAGGTGGGGCACAGCTGGAGGGGTGAATCACTGGTGTAGGGGCTTGGTGACTATGTATGCCCCCAGCTTGCTCTCCTCACTCACTCTAGCTCCTGCTGCCAAAACTGAAATCACCTGGTGTCCTGCTGCCTGGCTTCTGCCACAGAGAACTTACTATTTACTGACTTTTGAAACCTCCAAATCACTGAAGTTATGAACCCTACATATCCTTTTATTCCTCTAAGGTATGCATCTTAATTCTTTTTAGTCACAGCAATGGAAAAGCTAACTAAAACAAACTGTATATTGGAGAACTTTCAGTTAAAATAAAATAAAAAAAACCTATTTTACACAATCTGTCAAAAAACAAATATGTAATTTTTTTTCTCTCAATACCACTCCAACCTGTAGAGTTCCTTAATTGTGCTTTTGTGTAGCCACCTTCTTACTCTAAAAAACTGAAAGCAATAAAAAGTGCATACTTGCCTCTTCTAGCTTTCATTTCTAATTTTTAAAAGATTTCAATGGGTCTTCTCAAAGTGAGGATCCCAGGAAGCATGCAGCAATGTTATGTATTAAAAATGATGAAAGTTCAGCATTTGGGAGGCTGAGACCAGAGGATCCGGGTTCATGGCCAGCCTCAGCTACCTAGTGAGGCATTATGCAACTTAGTGAGACCCTATTTCAAAATAAACAATAAAAAAAAATAGGGCTGGGGGTGTAGCTCGGTGGTAGAATGCCCCTGAGTTCAATCCCCAGTACCGCAAAAAAAAAAAAAAAAAAAAAAAAAAAAAAGATGAAATTTCCAATTATTACATTTGAATTCCATTTACTCTTTTGTAAACTAATGTTGTATATATGTTTTGTTCAAAAAATTTTCAAATCTACTAGGGAAAATTTTTTATACACTTCTGAGTTCATAATTCCTGCCACAGTACGTTGAGGATTCTCCATCCCAAATTGAATATTGAGAAAGAATACCTAGCTATATTTAGTCTTAAAACAGATATAAAAATAAATTCAGATGAATAAAAATGATAAATCTAAACTATGCAAGCAAGAAGATGAGCATTTAATAAATGTCAATATTGGAGTACCTTATCATAAAATGAAATGAAAATGTTGCAAGCATATATCAATAGATTTTACATTGTATACAGTTAAAATAACTATGAGGCAAAAATATTTTTATGGTTAACTTAAATCACACATTGTTAAAATGTTGGGAACTACTTTGGCTATTCTGTGTTTTTGTTGTTCCAAATGAATTTTTTCTCAGCAAAAAGAACCATGCAGGAGGCATCACAATACTTGACTGCAAATCATACTGCAAAGCCATAGTAATAAAATCAGTATGGTATTGGCACAAAAAACAAACAAACAAACAAAAAAATACAGAAACATAGACCAATGGAGCAGAATGGAAAACTCAGAAAAAATGCACACACTTACAGCCAACTGATTTTTGACAAAGGAGCCAAAAGCATACAGTGGAAAAAAACAAATGATATTGGCAAAACTAGTTAACCATATGCAGGAAAAAAAGGAAATAAACCTCACTAAGCCTCACTTTCTCACCCTGCACAAGACTCAATTTAAGATGGATCAAAGATCTGGAAATTAGACCAGAGACCTAGCAGCTACTTGAAGAGGGCGTAGAACCAACACTTCAACACATAGGCACAGGTAAAAAGTTTATCAACAAGACCCCAAAGGCACAAGAAATTAAAAGAAGGATCAATACATGGGATTGCATTAGACTGAAGAGCTTCTGTGCAGCAAAGGAAACTATCAAGAACCTCAACAGAGGGCTGACAGAATTGGAGATAAATTTTTCCAACTATTCCTCTGATAGAGGACTAATATCTAGACTATATATAGAACTCAAGAAACTTATGGTTAAGAAAACAAATAGCCCAATAAAAAAAATGGGCAACTGAACTAAATAGATACTTCATAAAAGAAGAAATACAAATGGTGAAAAAAATGTATGAAAAAATGTTCAACATCATTGTTTGCCATGCTTGTAAGAATGGTAAGAAGAGATGTTTCAGAGATGTAGCTAGGTGACCTTTGTAAGAATAATGTTACTGGAATGACATAGAAGCCAGGTTAAATTGAATTGAGGAGTGAGTTGGAAATAAGGAATAGAGGTAATAAGTGTATACAAAATAAATGGAACCATCATATGACCCAATTACACCATTCCTCAATATCTTTCCAGAAGAACTAAAGTCATAATACTATAGTGATACATCCATTCCCTATTTATAGCAGCATGATTTAATAATGACAAAACTGTGGAATGAATCTAGGTGACTAACAACAAAGAGATAAAGAAAATGTGATTTATATATATATATATATATATGTGTATATATGTATATATTATTAATATTACTCAATCATGAAGAAAAACAAATTTTAGAGGCTGAGACAGGAGGATCAGAATCACAGATTCATGGCTAGCCTTAGCAATCTAGTGAGGTCTTTCACAACTTAGGCCCTGTTTAAAAAAAAAAAGGCTAGAAGGCTAGGGTATAGCTCAGGGTAGAATGCCCCTGGATTCAATCTAGGAACACACACACACACACACACACACACACACACACACACACACACACGTCATTTGCAGGAAAATGGGTAGAACTTGGAAATTGAGAATATAATGCTAAATTAGATCAGCTAGTTCCCAGAATGTCAAAGGTCATATACTTTTTCCGATATGCAAGAGCTAGAGAGAAAATAGGAAAGATAAAGAACTTGATGAAAATGAGAAGAGATAATAGTAGAATAGTAGAAGGAGACAGGGAGAAAGAAGTGTGGGGGGAGGAGAATCACTGAAGGAAACAGTTTAATTAATGTCATATCCATACATGAAGGTATCACTACCAATCTCACCAACATATATGGGGAGAGGGGAAAGCAGGGTAGGATCTGGAAGGAAACACACCAAGTGCTGTGTGCATGTATGTTTGCATCACTTTGAATGTCAATGTGATATGTAATTATAATGCACCAGTAAAAGTAGAAAATATTTATTAAAATTAATTCCTAGCCGGGCGTGGTGGCGCACGCTTGTAATCCCAGCATTCGGGAGGCTGAGACCGGAGGATCCGGGTTCGCGGCCAGCCTCAGCTACCTAGTGAGGCATTCTGCAACTTAGTGAGACTTGGTTTCAAAATAAAGAATAAAAACTAGGGCTGGGGGTGTAGCTCGGGGGTAGAATGTCCCTGAGTTCAATCCCCAGTACCGCAAAAAAAAAAAAAAAAAAAAAAAAAAAAAAAAAATTAATTCCTGAAATAAGTAAGATCTAAAGTATAAACTGGAGAAGCACACAGAGTCAAGGAAGTATCTTTTTCCTGATATGGGAAATAATTTGATGCTGCAGTATTCAAAAGGAAGAGTACAGTGTTAAGGGAAAATATATATCCAGAGGATGTGAGGAAAAAACAACTCATGAGATAGCTGAGAGAAGAAAGAGGATACGATAAAAGCAGAGTCAAGAGAATTGACTGTAGATAAAATGACAATCACTTCACCCATTAAATCAGTAGAGAAGAGTTCTAGATAAATGCACATTTATTAATTTGATGATGCTTAGTTGAGGGTCTTTTGATAAAATGACACGTCTTCTGTGTATAGTGGATCTGACAACTGCTAAAGAGCTTGAAGGGATATCAAGAAAGTTTGAAATAGTGATTGCAGAGTATTAATGAAATAGTAACATTGATGATCAAAACAGAAAAGCCATGTAGTTGGTGACAAAAATTACACTGGTGCCATTCTGCTGGGCAAGGTGAATACCTCTGGTCTTACTCAGTTACCTGAATAGACAAGAGAAAGACATTTGATTTCAATCAAAGTTGGATTCTATAGTGCAGGTGAAATTAAATGTTTAGGAGGTTTAAAATTGTATCAGGAGAATATCAGTAATGATCCAAGGGGTATGGGTGGTAGATAGGAGAGATTAGCCTGGTCCCCCAATGGATTTTAACATTTATTTCCTAAAATACACAAATTACCATTTATGACAGAATGATAAAAAAGGATTTGGCCATTGGAGTAATTAAAAACCACAGGAGAAGGACAAAGATAATCTTGTTAAGGTTATCTATGCATGAAGGGATTTAGCCAAAATGTCCAGAGGCCCCTTCAGGAGAATTGGAAGAGAGTTTCTCTGCTCTTTAAGAAGACCTGTGCCTACTTAATATTGGTGTGATAATTTCACCTTTTTTAATATGCTCTAACCTTTCCTTTGAGGAAAATCTTCAAAGAAGAAGCTGTGAATATAGTGCTTTAATTAAGCCAATCTCTTCCCTACATCTCTGATTCGATATATTCTAGGGAGAATCAGCTATACTATAAAAATGTTTAGAATCTTTTTGTACTGTGCATCTTTTAAATATATACGTGTACATATATACATATATAATTCAAAATACAGCAGAAAATTAAATTTAATGTTTAGCAAATTTGTATCAATCACCTTTAAAAAAGAACATAGGTATTGAAAAAGTTCCAAGGAAGTAATTCACATGGTGAAACGTGTATGAAGGTGTGATAATTTATGCAAATTCAAGAAGATGCCAGTTGCAGGTGTCCCTTGCCTAGCAATGTACAAGTCTCAGAGTAGACCAAGTATAATGGGTATAGGTTAAACAGTAGGGATACTTGAAATTTAAAGTTTAAGATAGCAACAGGGCATGATTGTCATATGAAGAAAGAAATAACTTAGTACTGTAAGCCTTGGAAGAATGTGATTTTTTTTTTTTTAATAATCCTGGCACTGTGGGAAGAAATGTTACTCTTGCTTTGTTAGATGTAGTGTGAATAGCTGTGAATTGGAGCATCAATCTCAGTTAAGTGCTATCCAATTACTGTCAGTTATTCCCACCACCAGACAGGAAGTTTGCCATAATAATACTAATTTTAACAACAATAAAAACACATTTCTTGTGCTATGAAAATGCAGTCATTTTTCTATCAGTAATTTGGGAGAGTAATGTTAGATAAAAATAAAAACTTTGCTGAGAGACAAGATTTTATAACAAGATCATTCTGCCTAATGCTTGTCCTATAAACACAGAACAAATTGAAAAATACTGACAAAAATAGGTTTTACATGAATTAAGTTTTATCTAAACATTATAATCCTTAAAAAGAGACTTCAAACAACATAGTGGTTATTTTAGGACAATTTCTTAAAAAAAAAAAAAAAAGAAGGTAGCAAAAGTCATTTGCCCTGATGCCTGGGGGGTGGGGGGGATTCAACTTCCTAAGTCCTAGTGAACGACAGAATAATTCAACGTAAGGCACAAAGTAATGTCAAAGCAAACCAAAACAAGAATGCATTGTGAAATGAGAACTTTGCAGGGCTTGATAGTATATTAAACAGACTGAATAAAACAAATGAAACACCACATAAGTCTGGTTCACTATCTAAAGGGAGGGGGGGACTGTCAATAGTAAGAGAAAATGTCACCAAATGTCAGAACTAGAACTTCTATAAAATAAGGCAGAACATTTTCCTAGAGATAAAGACTGCTGCACAAACCTATTGGAACTCTATAAATCAAATTCATGAAAAAGGAAAGACCTCAATAGGGTAGAATGTCAACATTAATAAACAGAGTCAAATAGAACTACCACATTAGAGTAGTAATGAAAAAAAGTAAAAGTGGATCTGTTATTTTCAGTTGCAGCTTTTGCAGTAATACATTTGTGTGGGTTCTCGAAGATGGTGGAGTTAAAAAACAGTACAGAAGGAAGAAGGGAGATATTAGGAAAGTAAGTGAATGCCTCAAGAGAATAGACATGGAATCATTGATCTGTATGCATTTTGTGTTCTTAATATGAGCAAACTATTAATGATAACTACCACATATTAAGCCTGGGTATATGCCAGCAACTCTATGTTTTTTTTTATAATGTGATTTAATTTTATTCTTATGGCAGTCATTTTAGAAATGTATTATTATTCTCTTTTAGAGAAGAGTAGATTAAAGGCATATATTAATTGACCAGACTTCCATAGTGATTAAGTGCCTGGACTGTGACTTAAACAAATACACATTATCTCAAAATATAATGTGTATGTTCATTCTCTTGTATTGTAACTCTTCTGCTAATCTAACTTATTTAGACAGCAAAATTGTAATGTTGTGCTAAGAGAATGCAAAATCATTGACAATGCATATCACAATATTAAAAATAAGGAGTGATTTTTATATGCCAAGGACATATATTATTTCCCTATAGATCCTGAGGAGATAAGTTCATTTTACAATTGAGAAAAATATGAATGTAATACTGAGGCTCTTTTCAGGTAATAAACTATAAATGGTGAAAATTTACCAATTGGCTAATTTTACCTCAGTAGAAACTTATTTTGGTTCCTGAAGAATAGCTGTTGATTTAGTCCTAAATAATTTGAACTCTAGGCAAGACTGTATAATATTAGCCAGTGAAACCATAGAAAATATTTGACAAACATTAGGTTATTGTTTTAGCTTAGCGGTAGCTAAGCTATTATTCTGACAATAATTAGTCAAAAGTTCAATTGCTTAAGGCTATTTCATAATGAAACTATGTCATCTGCACAGAGAGGGATAATTACCTTCTGATTTATGGTGTTAGGAAAATTGCATCTAAATTATCTTAATGAGTAGATAAGTTACTCAATTTATGCTTCCTAATATTGATCATATTCACAACATGATCTCATGGGTGGCATCATTTATTATATAATGTGATTCTAAAATGGTGGCAAGTAGGAAGGTATATCACCCTAAGATAATGCTATTCATATCAAGTTGTTCATCATAGTCACTCACAGAAAAATAAAAACACAGTTACAGATTTACATCCTTACAACTCTGGGTTTTTCATAACTGAGAAGGGCCTGAGCACATATGTATTTGCATGCTTCTACTTGATTTGAGACATAGGCAAGTCTACAGAAATTATTGTCCAAGAAGTATATCGAATGTTTTAGTATGAAATTAGGAAAGGTTGTTTAATTAAACATATGACAGCAACAATAACAATAGCATTCCAAAGAGAATTCTTACATACTACCTGAATTGAGATTTTAGCATGAAATTTTTCAGAATTCTGGTTGAAAAGGGCATGTATAGACTCTGGATTCCATTTTTGTGCACAAGTATGCATATTTATCATTCCTTTGTGTATCAGCCTATTTGAAATAGCAGAAAAAATATACATTATAAATCATTCCACAAGAATTTTGAAAAACACACTGAGTATTCTACTAAGTAAAGGAGAAGATATCTGAGGGAGTTTTTCCCATAAAGAATCCAGAGGATTGGTAAGAAGAGTAGAAATAGCTCAGAAGTTTGGACCACAATTCTTTGATTTAGAAAGGCATTTTGTGATGAAATAGGAAAAATTTTTACCAGGATGTCTCTGAGAGAAGCTGGCTGCAAGCCAGCTCATGTTCTTCTCTGTTTATAATGTAATCACCATCAATATTCTAATGAAGTGGAAAATCAGTAACAATTAGTCTCCATACAGTTGTTTGGTTCTAGAAAGAATGCTCGGAAAGTGCCCATACATCTCCCAGTTTATGTGGGTAATAGGGAGCTTGAATATCCAGAATGTAAACTGTCCCCATCTCTAGTTGCCTGGGCCAAAAGTGTGGACATGGTACACTATCAATCAATATTCCTTACCTTCCCACATCCAGTTTATCAGGCATTGTAGTTGTCTGTACATGTAAAATTTATATTGCATTTATATACTTCTGTTTCCAGGACTACCGCCTTATGCGGTGCAGGCAACATCTGCACCTGCCCGACTGCAGCCCCTTTCTAGCTGGCCTCAGCATTTGCACTATTGTTCCATGGCAATCCAATCTCTGCACAGTTCCCATAATGACATTTCAAAAACATAAATCAGACCATGTTCTTCAATTGCTTAAAGCCCTGCCACAGCTCTTTAAACTTGGAATAAAAACCAAACTTGTAATAGCCTAAGAGACTTTGTATATTCATTCCTTTTCATTTCTCCTGGCTCCTGTCGTTCATCAGGGAAGGATATTCTTGATATTTATGCTATTCTATTGTCTGAGGTATATGACTCAGGACAGGAAATATTTATAGTGTAATAAATATGAATTGGCATTAAAATATACGAGCCTGTTAATAAATACAAAATTATATGTAAGCCTGTTGATATCATATGGCTTGAAAAAAAGAAGTTATTTTTTAATTATAGATATAATATTTCAATACCTTTGGCTTCAGAAAGTCTTAAGTGGAAAACTTTATTTTTTCTTCTCTTATTTTTCTAGTCTGTCTCAAGGAGAGCAGTATTAGAAATAAAAAAAAGGTTTATGTTTTTAACTTATTCTCAAAAATCCATCAGTAATGTAAATATTAGTAAAGATAAAGCAAAAATATGTACACTGAGACATATTAGGATTACCTTACAAATTGTGTTCAGTACTGGATGAAATAAAGTATTACTTATATACCAGATAGGTATGAATTTGGCAAATTAAAAATAAAATGAATTGTATATAACTTTATCAAATTTACTTTAGTTGAAATCTGAATGAGGAATAAAATGTTAAACAAAGGAAAACTCCTTAAAAGTAGCCAACTAGCATTTGAAAATGAAGTAAAATCTGAGAAAAGTAAGCCGGGCATGGTGGCTCACGCTTGTAATCCCAGAATTTGCATTTGGGAGGCTGAGACTGGAGGATCTGGGTTCGAGGAGAGCCTCAGCCACCTAGTGAGGCACTCCGCAACTTAGTGAGACTCGGTTTCAAAATAAAGAATAAAAAAAATAGGACTGGGTGTGTAGCTCAGAGGTAGAATGCCCCTGAGTTCAATCCCCAGTACCACAAAAAAAAAAAAAAAAGTCTAAGAAAAGTAAAGTGGTCAGTAGAAATTTATTTTTTTCACTTGTTATTATATTGACAATAGAAATTTTAGATATTTGGAGCACTACTTTAAGTCATTGTTATTGCCAGAAAAGTGGCACAGATGCTTGTCAGGCTTGGGGATTTTATTTGTCCATAGGACACTAAATTGTTTAAACTCCTGGAATTTGATAGGTCTGACTCTTCTTATTTCAACTTCAGAAGAGAAAATTTTTTTTTCCTTTGGTTGTAGTAATTATAGAATAGTCTTAATACAATAGCTAAGAAGAAAATTTTACTAAGAAATCAAGCACAAATTTGTGTGCATATATTTTATTTAGTGTTTATTATTTATTTTATTTTTAGTACTGGAGAGTAAAACTGGGATGCTCTACCACAGAGCTACATCCCAAATTTTATATTCATTTTGAGAAAGTATTTTGATAAGCTGCCCAGGATGGCCTCAAATTTAGCAGTCTCCTTTCCCGTTGCATGGATTATAGGCATGCACCACTGCACCTGGCTCCATCTGCTAATTTTTCAATGTAATTTGGAAAGGAAGAAAATCACTTTAAATAACAAGGGTAGATAATATTTTTATCCAAGGACTAACTGAATTTTCATGGATGGGTGGGCAAAATAACCAGTCTGTAAAAAAGTTAGATCTTTAGTAGTTTGTTGGAGCTGAGCATTGTGATACACAACTATAATCCCAATACTTGAGAGGTTGAGAAAAAAGGAATACAGGTTTGAGGCTAGCCTCAGGAACTTAGGCTAACAACTTAGTGAGGCCCCAATTCAAAACTAAGACAATAAAATAGAGCTGGGGATATAGCTCTAAGGTAGAACACCTCTGGGTTCAATCCCCAGTAACACACACACACACACACACAAACTTTTGTTGAGAAAAACTGGGGACTGAGATCCTGATCATGACAGAATAGTCTATAAACAACTCAACATTTACTGAAAATATCTGCAAAAAACAAAGTACTTCAAGTCCCTATTTAAAGAATTTAGATGGGGGAAACCCATGCTGACAGGATTGAAAAAATAAAATTTATGAAAGGAGGAACTAGAAGATAAGAAAATCAGAAACTCAAATTTTTTTGTTTATTTGTTTGTTTTTTAGAGTAATTTTAAGGTTGTGCATCGAGGAGAAATGCTGACACTTGACACAGATAGCACATAGATAATTCAGAGATGTGATTGACGCATCTGGAACTGGGCATGGTGAAGGACTGGGCCAGAGCTTGCTCAGTACATCTGTGCGCAATTCAGCAACATTCCCATTCTGGCACTGGCACTGGATACATAAGCACCTTTGGCATGAGTATGAAATTTCTAACAATGCACACCTTCTGCCTGTCAGAGGTAAGCCTTCTAGCAGCTTCAATAGTAGAGGCCATTGCAACACAAAACCTGAGTGAGAGATGCTTATAGATTCCTAGGTATATGAGTGTGTTATTCTAGAGAACTCCAATAATAATTGGGGGCTTATTTGAAAGAGGCTACTATGTGTGATGTGTGTTTGCTTGTGGGTATATACAAACAACAAGGCTAGAATTCATTTTAGTTTGTTTATTATTAAAAATTAATAATATTCAACTCCAGGTCACATGGTATCACATTAACATTCTGCTAGATTGTAATGTGCAAACTTAAAAGCCTCGGACTTCAGAAGTAACAAGAAAGTTGTAAAATAAATTAAAACATATGCAGGCAATATCTACTGCATTGTTTCCATATAAATACTCACTAATTTTAGACAAGCTAATGTGGCTGTTAGCAAACCCAATAACAGGCATCTATACATGATTAGTATATATGGTAAGAAGTAGAGAAAGGGGGAAAAAAAGCCTGATTCAATACCTCTTGTGCAATTGCAACATAAATAGGTCTAGAAATAATGACAACACAGATCATTTTTATTTTATTTTTTTTTGCGGTACTGGGGATGGAACTCAGGGGCATTCTACCTCTGAGCTACATCCCCAGCCCTATTTTTTATTCTTTATTTTGAAACAGGGTCTCACTAAGTTGCGGAGTGCCTCACTAGGTAGCTGAGGCTGGCCGGGAACCCGGATCCTCCGGTCTCAGCCTCCCGAATGCTGGGATTACAAGCGTGCGCCACCACGCCCGGCCACAGATCATTTTTAATCATATCATTACAGAGAAAGGGAGATTGAGATTTCTGAAATTAAAAAAGCACTATATATGTGTATATACATATACATATACATATACATATAGAGTAGAAATATATATATATATATATATTTCTACTAAGTGAAAATATCCTTAGTTTTGTCGCCAATTATTTGACTGATCTCTCCCACAAAGAGGCTAAGAATCACTGAGGGAGAGATAGCCCTGAAATGAAATTTTTGAAAATAGACCTTCTGGTCCAAACAAATCAATTACACTATCTTACTAATAGTTCTCAGATAAAACTGAGGAAGCCGAATTAAATGGTCAGTGTGGAATTTTCCATCTTGGACAGACTGTGATTTTCTTCTTGCTTTTTAAGGACAATCGGTTTCTTGGCACTATCTTCAGTCACAGTAGGAAATGACAAAGTCCTTCTTTTAATCAGCAGCATATGCTTTTTTGTAGCTTCACTGATTTTTCGTAGGAAACAAGCATGGATTAATAGCTAACCGTGTGAAGGAAATATTTGGCATGACTTCTAGTAGTTAGTTATTTTTAGACAGTCATTTTTTTTCCCCCTGAGTCTGTGAACTTCCAGGTAATACCATGAACATTTTGGAAAGATACTAGCTTTTCCAAAGCTTTAGGTACCATAGTACTATGCTTCGGGACTATTAAACAGAGTAACCTCTCATTTAATTGGCATTGTTGAGAAGTAGCTTGATCCACATAGGTGAAATTAATTCTGACTGCATAACTATTAAGCTTCAGGATATGAGTTTATAACTACAGCTCTATCTCACTCACTGCTTTGAAGTATCTTTTAGAAAAAGAAGTTTGTTTTAAAATAGTCCAAACTAGCTGGTATCATTGGTGGAAAAATTTTACTTACCTTAATAGACCAGAGCACAATTTCAAAAGTGGTTTCAACTGAATAAATATGCTTTATTTTTAATTCTGCAGTTTATGACTGCAAAGATTTTTGTATATCAGAGAACTAGATATGCATTATTGTTATTTCAGAAATACTAGCTATATAAATCCAGCTATGAGGAATTATTTTTACTTAACGGATTCCTTTTATTCTTTTGAATAAACCAGTCATAGTGGCACAGGCTTATAATTTCAGTACTTGGGAAGCTAAGAAAGGAGGATCACAGATTTAAAGCCAGTGTGTGATAACCTTGTTTCAAAAAAACAAAAAAAAAGTGATGAGCATGGAGTTCAGTGGTAGAATTCCCCCAGGTTCAATCCTAAGTACCACCAATAAATTAAAACAGAATAAGCTTGGTGTGATGGCACATGCCTGTAATCCCAGTACTTGGGAGACTGAAACAGAAGGATTAGAGTTTAAGGCCAACCTCAGAAATTTAGCGAGGCCCTTGGCAACTTACTAAGACCTTGTTTCAAAGTAAAAAATAAAATAGAGTTGAGGTTGTAGCTCAGAGCTCAGAGCTCAGAGGTAGAATGCCCCAGGGTTCAATCCCCAGTACCACAATAATAGTAATAACAATAATAATAATAATGATGATATGATGATGATGATAATAATGCAATTAAATAAATGCATAAAAAGACTGTTATGGCTTAAAATCTGAAATTAATGGAAAATAACCCTTTGATAGCTGGTAGTGGGTTGCATAATTTTACAATCTGGTAGCTCTAAATTTTACACTTATTGGCAGCAGTAGGAGTCATGTTTAAGACATAATGAAGTTATCATGGCTAGTAACCATCTAACCCACAAATGTCCTGCAAGAACTTACTGCTACATTGTTGCCATCCAAAAAGAGGTATAAGCAATGGCTTTGGAAGCCACAGAGAAGTTAACAAAACATTTTATAAAGTACATATCTGAATATGAAGGAATGACATCAAGTAGAGCTTTCAATATTATTACCAGCTGTACATTCCAACTACAGCACAATTTTAATCTATGAAACTATAGTCTATGTAGGATATCTACCCCAAATAGAATGATTTTAAAAATCAAGTGCTAATCTCATTGTGTTAGAAACGTATTCACACAATAGAAAAGTAAATTTATAAAAATAGAATTTATAATAAACTTCACTATCTCAGAAACAAGGACCATGCCTACAGTAAAGTTATCTATTTAACTTTTTTAATTTAAAAGGTAAATGTAGTAAAAGATACCTCAAAAAGATCACATATTTAAATTATATTTCAACTGTCATTAAAACCTATAAATGTGATTTTTGAATGTTTAAAACATCTTTAAGTTTCAGACACAACTTTTCTGACATATGATTCTTTTATAAATATTTTAAACTTTACTCAGAAGTAGAAATCTTTAAAAATTATTTTGTAACCTCCATGTGTCTTCCTATACTAATAGATACAATTTATAATAGAAGTAAAATATTAGTTGATTATAAAAGTTGAAGATAGAGTCAGGCATTGTGACACATTCCTGTAATACCAGTATTTAGTACATCAGACTGAAGGATTGCAGGCTTGAGGCTAGCCTCAGCAACTTAACAAGTCACTCAACAACTTAGTAAGTAAAATCCTGTTTCAAAATGAGAAAGTTTAAAAAAAAAAGGCTGGGGATATAGCTCTGAGGTAGAACAGCCCTGGGTAGTTCAATCTCCAGTACCAAAAACAAAAAAACAAACAAAAAAAAAAAAAAACAAGAAAATAGAGTTATAATAGCATAGATTGATGTAGTCAGAGAAAAAGTAGTGGACAAAGGACTTAAGCACAGCCAAACGAAAGGAGTCCATTAGGATTGAGCACTGTGTCCTGAGGAGCAAGACGATGTCATGTGGATGGGAATCCACAGGGCATATGTAGGAAGGATGGTGACTGAGCATAGGCAAAGCGAGGACTTATGTAGAAAAGATGGGTAGCAAAAGGTAAGCAGAATCCGTTGGTATTTAATAGTAGTTATTTAGACAATACAAAAGAAAACAAGGAGTCACTTTGCCTCATTACTACTTTTTAATGCTAGATAGATACTATTTTAGGAAGATTTTATACTAATATCAAAACTATCTCTAGGAAAGAAAAAAACTATCACAAGATAATATTAAACAAAAAAATCAAATAAACAAAAAGAAAACACTGAAATAACTCTGAGTATAAGCGCTTGTCCTTGATAGAGGTGAAATAGGAAGAACAGTGTATACCTATCTTATTAGTACAGAATCAGTCCAAGGCAATAAAATAGTGCATTTTTGTGGAGAGTTTGAAAACAATAACAAGGTTGAATTCACATTTGTTGGGTTCTAAACAATGTCAATAATAAAATACTGTTTTCCTAAAGAAAGTTTTTTAGTCTATATACTAAATAATTATCGTCATTACCAATAAGTTTTATTCATATAGATAATATTTAAATTAGCATAATTAATGACTTTTCCTTTAATTAGCATATCTGCAGGGATGTTATTTAGAAGAACTCCCAGTAATAAAATTTCCTCCTCTTACGTAGCCTCAGCTACATCAGTTCCAATCAGTCATGAGCACTGGGTTCTCTAGTGATTTTGCTGGCAAGGGCTGAGATGGCTCAGTAGAGTAGGAGAAAACTACACCAAAATATGTTGTGTGCATATACAAATGCATCACTTTGAATATTACTATGATGTATAATAATATTGGATCAATAAAACTCTAAAAAAGAAACTTCACAGTAATAGATATTTTTGTATTTAAAAGCAGTAAGTTTAAAACAAGAGGAAACAGCAATTTAAAGCTGAAGGACACAGCATTGTTTTTAGATGATCATCGAAAATAATTTTCTTCTGTAGGTTCGTGCTAGAAAATAATTCATTTTCCAGGTGTGTCACCGAAATAAATAGCAGAGGCATTTGTGAGCTTCTAAGATTACATGAGTGGAATTACTTTTATGATTTTGTTTAAGGATTAGGAATTTAAACATTATAAGAAAATTGAGATTAAAAAAATCAAACACATAGGAGGAAGAAAATGGGGAGAAGAAGATAGTGAGTTTGGTTTTTATGCATATTTTGATTTGATACATAGGTGGGTACTCTAATGTGAAGTAGCATTTAATACATCCATGCTTGTAAACACATATAATTATAGATCTATAAATATATGTATGTAATTCTATATCTATTATAGCAATGATATTTATGAAATGTGAATCCTTGATACTTAGTTTAGAAGTTGGCACATAGCTGGCCACTAAAAGCACTCAAAGATTGAGCACATGTAATCAGTTTCAGACCCCAAAAGAGAAGAACTCAGATGTGCATTTTTAAATCAGATTGCTTCTTTCTTGGGGGAGAACAATGAGTACCTCCACTTGGATTGTCCAAACTTTAGAAACAGGTTTCTTCTTGCTCTTTGCACCCTACATCCCTTTGCTTAGAATATTTACTTTAGAAAACTTATAATTGTAAATTATTTTCCTGTCTCTTTGAGATGCAAATCATTTTAAGAGCCTGGTGCCAGTCTTAAACTCAGGACTGTTTTTCTCAAGGACTTGAACATTTATGTTCCACCAATTGAAATGTAAACATCAAGAAAGATAGCACTTCTCTTTCCCAGTCTCTGTGAGAGGTAGGATGCTGCCTTAGGGGTGGCTGCCTTTTTGGAAGTTTTAAAATAACCTTCTGTCCTGAAGATATGAAGAAGTTTACTTTTCCTTTTTGGAAGGCCAGTTAGCAACTATGTCCTATGATCCTCCCATCCCCAGCTCTTAAAAACTCTCATTACATGCATATCCATGTTTATAGCAGCACAATCACAACAGCCAAATTATGAATTAACCTAGGTGTTTGATAACAAATGAATGGATAATGAAAAAATATATATATGTATATATGGATATATACACATATATATGTGTGTGTGTGTGTGTGTGTGTGTGTGTGTGTGTGTTTGTGTGTGTGTGTGCACGCAATGGAATTTTACTTAGCTCTAAAGAACAAAATTATGTCCTTTGCAGGAATATGGATGAAACTATAGAATATTATGCTAAGCAAGATCAGCCAGTCTCAGGAAGTCAAGGGTAGAATGTTTTCTCTATGTATAAGCTATAAGGAAATAGGAAACAAAAAAGACTTTAGCTAATTGAAGAAAGTGGCCAGTAGAATAGTAGAAGAAAACTAAGGGAGGGGAGAAAGTGAAAACCAATGAAAGAAGCAATTCAAATCATGCTCTTCCTATGTGTGAAGGTGTCACTACCAACCTCCCTGTTATGTCTGGCAGGGGTGGGTGGTGGGGTGGGACTAAAGGGAAGCTCACCGACACCTGTGTTCATGTTTGCTTGTATGACTTTTAACTTCACTAAGATGTACAATTGCAATGCACCAATGTGCTTTGGTAGGTTTTTCACATAGATCTACTTCTGCCCACTGGGCTGTACCTGATCTCCATGGTTGGACTCCTAGTACTAATCTTCAAGCATAGATTTTTTTTTTACATCCTCAGATATTCTTTGACTACCACACTAAAGATCTTCTAGTCAGCATTTTTATTGTCATCGGGTTTGTTTTCTATTTTCTATGTAATTTTAGGTAACATTAATTCAAAGTAGGCATTTTATTACATGCTTTCTCCGATTGGAACACCAATGGAATAAAATGTGTCTTTGTTCTTTGTTTTGTAAAGCTCTGTGTTTAAAAAAAAAAAACAATAAATACATATTAAAAAAAAACAGGTAAGCAAATAAATTTTTCCATAAATATTTAAGATATCATTTTAAGTACCTCATTACTCAAAAAGTTTTCAACTTTGAAAATAAATTTGAAAGCATTAAATCATTGTATCCAATTTAAAGCAATCCTTCTCTGAGCACTGGAAGTATTGCAATGTACTTTACCATTCAAGGTCTTCACTTGCTGTGTGGAAGCTTCAGATGATCCATTATACTTCTTACAAACAAGTATACACTAGTGACTGCAATAATTATTACAAATACGGCATCTCACACAGTGTAGCTCAGTTTATGGTAATTGGGCAGGTAATTCTACCTAATGGAAGAGTGAGCTAGGTGGCAACAAGCTGGAGTGGATCTGGCTTCCCTTCTGTTATCAGATGTGGAACTAAAACAAAGGGAAGGAGAGAACAGTTTCTAGGGAAAGTGCAAATTCAGAAAGAGAGAGTGCTAGTGAGTCACGCAGCTAAGCTCTGCATGCATGTATATGTTCCCCACTGACACCACGTAGAGATGCATAACTTCTGTGTGTTTTAATGTTGGCTTTAGTAGAATTTATCATAAGAAAAAAAATCTGTGAAAGGCAAATTCATTCTCATGGCTAGTTCTCAGGAATAAAATGTGTCTTTCCTAGATGTAGAATATATACATACTATGTGTCAGCTTTTGATCACCACAACAAAATGCCTGAGCAAAACAACTTAAAGAAGGAAAGATTTATTTTGGCTCATTGTTTCAGTCCATGGTCACTTGGCCCCATCACTCCAGGCCTTTAGTGAAGCAAAACATCATAGTGGGTAGTCCAAGGTGGAACAAAGCTACTTATCTCTTGGCACCCAAGAAAAGGGGGGGGGGGAGGGAAAGAGAAAGAAAGAAAAGCAAAAGAGAGAGAATGAATGAGGAAGGGATCAGGGATAAGATACTACTCTGAAGTATGCCCCCAGTGACCAACTTTCTCCAACTAAGCTCCACCTCTTATAGTTTTCTCCACCTCCTAAGAGTGCCATCAAATATGAGCCATCAATGACCTAATCCACTGATAAGCTCAGAATCCATGGTACAATCACCTTCCCACGGCCCCACCTCTGAATACCTCTGAGTACTATCGCATTGAGTACTGAGCTTTCCACTCAAGAGCCTTTGGGAGAGATTCTAGATCTGAACCATCACATACTATTTCTCTATGGTGAATAGATCACTACAGAGCATATGTATATCTATTAAGCTAATGTGACTTGTCTTAGAGGTAAGAAAACTGAGCTAAACAACCATTAACCTATGTGGACCAGTAGCTAGAATCAGGATGAAGCCCTTGTGTCTCCAAAAAGACCATCATGCAAATGTAGTTTATATTACAAGTTAAATATTACGTATTATGCAATCTCTTACTCTTCACATAACTTACTGCTGTCTATTTTTGCTTTTCTATTTTGGTAGTAGCTAAAGTAAAAACAAAAAACAAAACGTCTAATCATTCAAATTTCATTTCAGTCAATTCTGTCAAGCTGAGAAGAAAAAAAAAATAAAAAACAAGAAAAAATGTGGCATGTTTTGATAGATCTCCTTAGAATGGACATGGCACTTGTCTAATTATATGACATTGAGATTCAATGAAATCATTAGACAGCAAGCCTATCTGCCCTTGGCAACCTTTTCCAACTTTTTCTATCATGCTGAGCATAAAGTAAAGCTACATAGATATGACCTCAATGATCAGGAATTTGTAAGACTAAGGCATAAGAAGCACAGCCTCTTCAAAAATTGAATAACAAGGTCAATAGGGCCCTATGTGGGTCTTATTTGGAGATAAATAAAACATAGCTAATAATCTATGCTTTGGAAATGAAGGATAAAAGTGATGTTTTTATATACTGTCAATAATTGCATTTCATTCACATATACAACAATCTATTATGTATTTTTAAATACCTAATAAAGAAGAACAGAGGAATTCCCAACACATAAAATGATTAACATTTGAGTAAATAAAAGTGCTTATTACCTCGATTTCATCACTACACATTATAAATGTGCATTGCATTCTTATCCTTCATTCAATAAAAATGTACAGGTATTATGTTGCATTAACAATAAAATTTACAGACAAAAAATACAAAACATTGGGCAGGGTGTGGTGGCATACACTTGTAATCCAAGAGACTGGGAGGCTGTCAGGAGGATGGTAAATTCAAGGCCATTCTGAAGAACATAGTGAGACCATGTCACGGAATAAAACATAAAATTGGCTGTAGATGTAGCTTAGTGGTAGAGCACCCCTGGTTCAATCTCCAGTACTACTAAAACAAAAATTATTATTATTATTTTTAGATTTAAAAATGATATATTAAATATCTACCTATTTAACACAGTTCTTTTAAATAAGATATATAGTTAATATTAATTATATACCTTTTTATTTGTAAATCTTCTTATACTTTTTATTTTCATGGAATATAATTTAAAGGAATATACTTTCATGGTTATATGATATAATTGTCTTATGTAAATTAAATTTAAGTTATATTCTAGGTTTTTATATTTGTGTGTGTGAATTTTCTTTGCTAATAATTTTTTACATAATATTTTGAAGTTGATATATTTACCAAAATAAGTTCCATAATGTAGGTAAATTAAAAACAAAAAACAAACATGTTTTAAAATAAAAGTGAATAAATAAAAATGTCACTCAAATTTGTTTCTCTAGCCCTTAAATGTCAAGTTTCTCCAATATCAACTTGACTTAACATTAAAAAAATCCACATTTTTCACAATGAGTTACTTTTTCAACACTAACTTTAAAAAAATATATTTTGTATCTTCATATGGTTATAAGGCACAACCTAGAAAAGATGAAGACAAAATATTTTATTCGAGAAATATGCAGTTTAATTAAAGGAGTAATCAGAAGTCCATACTATCTTATTGCTTGATTAATTCAATTAAAATTCATTACAGTGACATATCTATTTCACCTAACAATGTATTACATTTTTCCATTCTGACAATAGAAATTCAATTATTTTATGCAATAAACTAGGTCATATCTTTGTTTCTTCCTTAAAGTGCAGGTTGCTTTCTAGTCTTACCCCAAAATATCTCAAATATCCCAGACCTGCCTCTTCTCAGCTTACCATCTTAGTAGTACTATCACTACTTGCCCAAGAAGAATCTTGAGTCACATAGGCCTTCAACTTTTCCATTATATTCTTCTTCTTTTTAATTTTTTCTAGTGTTCATCTCCATCCTCACGGTCATAACTTTAATTCAGTATAATATAAACTGCTAAGGGACTGCTGCAAATCCTCCTCTCTGTCCTCTCAACAGTGACTTTGTATATTCTACTTCCTCCACCAAAGTACAGAGTTGAGTTTTTAATCATTCTTTTGCTTTTTATTTTATCTTTGTAATTTGTGAAAATTTTTTGTGCTTTTTATTGTTACACGGTAATCATATATCATAATGAGGTTCAGAGTGTTAGAAACACATGTACACACACAGCATTTGGAGTGCTTCACTCTGGATACCACCTCATGCCCTCTCCTTCCCTATATATAATATTGAAATTAGTATTAATAACTTCATACATGAACATAGAGTTATTTGAACTGTTTCCTTCATTATGAAAAGTGAAGCCCTTTCACCTCTCCATCTTCCTCCCTGAAGCCCCTTCCATTGTTCTACTAGTATTTCTCCTTATTTATCTGAAGTCCCTTTTGTTTCCCAGTTTCTCTCTAGCTTCCACATATGAGTGAAAGATACAGCCCTTTACTCTCTGAGACTGGCTAATCTTGCTTAGCACAATATTCTTTAGTTCCATCCATTTTCCTGCAAATGACATAACTTTATTTTTCTTTATGACTGAGTAAAATTCCATTGAGCATATATACATTTATACCATAGCTTCATAATCCATCCATTTGTTGATCAATACCTGGACTAGCTCCATACTTTTTCTATTGTTAATTGTGCTGTTTTAAACATAGATGTGTATATATCACTATAATATTATGAATTCAATTCCTTTGGGAAGATCCCCAAAAGTAGTATAGCTGAGTCATAATGTTGTTTCATTCCCAGTCTTCTTAGGAATTTCTATGCTGATATCCATAGCAACTCTAGTAATTTGCAATCCCACCAACAGTGTATGAGGTTTCCTATTTCCCCATATCCTCACCAGCATTTATTTTTGTTGTTTGTTTTTTTGTTTGTATGTTGTGGTACTGGGAATGAATCCCATGGGCCTTCTACCTCCAGACTACACCTCCAGCTCTATTTTATTTTTTATTTGGAAATAGAGTATCGCTAAGTTGCTAAGACTGACTTTCAACCTGTGATCCTCCTGTCTCAGTCTTCCAAGTACTGGGATTACAGCTATGAGCTACCACACCCAGCTCATTTATTGTTTGGTAATGATCTTATCAGGCTAATTAGCATATCCACCACCTCAAGCATTTATTTATTCTTCATGATAAGAATACTTAAAATGCACTCTTTTAGCAAATTTGAAATACACAATGTATTAGTAACTATAGCCTGTGCAATAGTTCCAGATGTTATTCCTCCTACAAGTTTGTACACTTTCACCAACATGTCCTGATGTGTGGATACTTTCATTCTCTAGGTTTTTCCTTTGCTGTGTAGAAGCTTTTAGTTTGATGTATTCTCATTCATCTGTTTTTGGTTTAGTTGCCTGTACTTTGAGTTAATATCCAAATATTATTGTCTATACCAATGTCATGGAGCTTTATTCCTATGTTTTTTTTTTTCTATTGATTTTACAGTTTCAGGTCTTATATTTAGATCTTTAATACATTTCAAGTTGCTTTCATATAGCACTGAGATATGCTCTAATTCAACTATTCTGTATGTGGTTACCTAATCTTATCAACATAATTTATTGAAGAGACTATCCTTTCCTATTATGTGTTCTTGAAATTTGTACTGAAAACCAATTGACTATAGAAGCATGGGTTCATTTCTAGGCTCTTTCTCATAATTCACTGATTAATTCATTGTTTTTATGTTAGTGCCGTGATCTATTGTTTTCTATAGTTTTGTAATGTATTTTTTAAATTAAAAAAATCTGGCTTCACTAAATTTCTTCTTAAAATCCTCTCATAAAGAAATTTGAGCCAGGTGTGTTGGTGCATGCTTGTAATCTGTAATCCCAGTACTTGGGAGGCTGAGACGGGAGGATCCCGGTTCGTAGCCAGCCTCAGCTACTTAGTGAGGCCCTCTGCAACTTAGTGAGACCCTGTTTCAAAATAAAGAATAAAAAACAGGAGTAGGGGTGTAGCTCGGAGGTAGAATGCCCCTGGGTTCAATCCCCAGTACAGCAAGAAATTTGAAAAATCTTATTGTCAGGATTCTTTTTCTAATCTCATCATGAAATCTTCCCCTTCCTTCCTTCCTTCCTTCCTTCCTTCCTTCCTTCCTTCCTTCCTTCCTTCCTTCCTTCCTTCCTTTTTTCTCTTTTCTTTCTTTCTCTGTTGTTTAATACTCAAGGTACTCATAGTTCTCGCTCTCTCTCTCATTCTTCCCTCTCTTCCTCCTTTTCTTCTTTTTAGTCTTCCCTTTTTCTTTTTTCATCCTTCCTTTTCTTTTCTTCTTTCCATCCTCCTTCTCTCCCTTCAATTCTTTTTCTTTTTGTCTAAAACTTTTTTCTCTTTTCCCTGTGTTTTGTATCTTCCAATAACAATTTTAATATTACTAGCTACTATAGAGTGGTTAAATCTAATGAGTCTTTCTTACCTCATTAACTTCATAATACTAAAACAAAAATAGACACATTGATAATTTAGAAATATTGTAACCATTCTTAAAAATGTAAAAATTCCTTCGAAAAGTGCTGGCTTTGTTCTTTTATATTATGTATCTCATAGCTAGGTTTTTATCTTTTTTACTTCAAAAATGTGATCTCTTTTGTATGTATGAATGTTTTATTTAAATCTGAAATTTGAAAAAAAGTAAAAGTTCTAAAACTTTTACCTTTGAGGCACTAGTTTTTATAACAAAGTTTCTTCAACTTTCTAGTATGAAACAGTAATTTATTCTGCATTTTAGTATAATATAATGCAGATGAGAGGTCAAATCCATTTAAAATGTTTCCCATTTTTTTAAAGTTACAGTATGAAGCTTGATAGTATGAGCTTCATTCATGATTGCTCATGAAACTGAAGTTCCTAAGCCATGATGACATTTTCAGGTTTTTACCCATTCAGACAAATCTGACCATACTCACTGCAGGGCAGGGGACATTAACCTGCCTCTGAGCTTCCAATAATAGGATCAGAGAACTGTTCCAGAAAGGGTGAGGTTGCTGGTAGTGAGAATAGTCTGATATCAATCTTTTTTTCTTCATAGTGTGAAAGAGTGTGACCACAATAACCTAAAAAAATGTTCTTTTAGCTTATTTAGGAGACTGTAAATAAATTGGCAATAGAAACTGGAGGAGACTGGGTCGCACTCCCTCCCTATGCCTTATGCAGGGCCAGAAGTATGCCCTACGTGCTTAATCTAACCCCTTTTGAAATCATGTTTGGCTCTCTGCCCCCATCCTGTAGCAAAATCCGATTGTAAATTCCTCACAGGGGCCCACAGGATGTAGAACCCGGAGATAGGGTCTGGGTCAAGCAGCATCCCCATAAGATGTTAGAGGCTAAATGGAAAGGGCCTTACATGGTTGTCCTTGTTACCCCAACTGCCCTAAAGGTGGACAGCATAGGACTCTGAGTACATCACTCCCAGATCCGGAAGGCCAGTGAGAAGGACATCGATAGAGTCCAAAAGGAGTGGGCAGTGACAGCCAACCCTGACAACCTCTTGAAGCTCACGCTGATGGCTCGGAAGTCATGACAGGTTATGGGCAACACGTCGACTGCTCATCATGGACCGCCGTACTTCTTTGAAGTCATCTCTGTGGACTTTGGTACCTTGCGGCCTCTTTCTGATAGGGTGGAAGAGGAGACAAAGAAGGGTCTCTCTGAGCCGCAATGGGTTCTATGTTTGTCCAGGGTTTAGAACAGGCAGTCAGAGATGAATGTGTGGGGGAGTAGAGTCCCTCTATTGTAAGGACTGGTCCTGTGTAACTACTAATGATGGAGAATGGAAGTGGCCAGTATCCCCCTTGTACATTGTAATGTCCTACGTCCTACATGCAACCTTGTACGAGGACGTGGTACTCGGAATATTGTAACTTGATTCGTGTTAGGTTCACTGAGGAGTGAAAACAACAGACTCGCTGGATGTCAGGGCTGGTTTGGGGATTATACCTTTATCAGAGGCCGTATTTTGGGATGCTAATTCAGATCAAGCTCCAGGCCACCTTCCAGTCCAGACTGCCCAAATAGGGCCTAATAGAGTTCTGACTCAGGAGACCCCAAAACAGGCCTTTGGGCCCAAAGAGGGGGAAGGTTCGCCAACAACCCTGACAAGGTCCCCACTTAGCGAAACAACAAAAACTCAGGGATATGTGGCACCTACCCATATCCCAATAGATTCACTCTGGGTACTATTCCAGTCTGCTTATGATGCCCTAAACCTTTCCAATCCCAATGCTATAGAAGCCTGTTGACTGTGCTATATGATATGTATCCCCCATTTTATGAAGCTGTGGGCTTAAACTTAACCTATAACATCTCCCAGGAGACCAACCCCTCCATCTGTGAGTGGGGAAACAGGAAGGTGGGATTGACTCTGCAGAAGTGTCAGGGCAAGGAATTTGTGTAGGGACTGTGCCTCAGGACAAGAAGACTCTATGTTCCCAACAAGCCTCCTTACACCAGAGCACAGGATGGATCATCCCAGGAAGTGGAGGCTGGTGGGTTTGCTTTAAGACTGGCCTCACTCCTTGCTTAAATGTACAAGTGTTCAACCGGTCTAGAGAGTACTGCATTATGGTAACTGTATTCCCTAAAATATTATACCACCAGGAGGAGGAGCTGTATTCTCACTGGGCATCCCAATCTGTTTTAAGAGAGAGCCCATAACAGCTGTAACCCTAGCTATGGTCTTTGGACTGGCTTGCAGGTGCGAGAACTGGGATTGCATCCCTTGCAGTCTACCACCAAGGCCTGTCAGCCTTGCGGGCAGCCATAGACAAAGATTTAGGAAGATTAGAAGCTCACTGGGCATCCCAATCCGTTTTAAGAGAGAGCCCATAACAGCTGTAACCCTAGCTATGGTCTTTGGACTAGGTCATGCACGAAGGGACACCCCCTCCCCTCCAGCACCCTCCAATCCCGAGCTGACACGGGCAGAAACAGCTAGAACAACCCACCCTGATGGTATATAAGCTCTCCCCCTCAGCTGAATAAAGCTCTTCTTTTCTTGCTTGCATTTCCCGCTCCTTTTTCCTCCGGTGTCGGGTTCGGACCTGGATCGTGTGGGGAAAACCTTACAATTAGGACCACTAATTATTCTCATACTCACATTTGGGCCATGTATCCTAAATAAACTGGTTGCCTTCATCAAGGACCAACCAGATAAATACAATGCAACTCATGGTCCTCAAACAACAGTATCAAACTCTGCCCAACCCTGTGTATAGTATATGAGAAAGACTCCTCATATGAACAAAAGAAAAAGGGGGGAGTGTAGGGCGTTGAGTTGGCTAGGACAGCCCCCCACCCTTCCTGAGACAGGATAGCTCCCACCCCTCCTGAGACAAGATAACCCCCACCCTTCCTGAGACAAGGTAGCCCCCACCCTTCCTGAGACAGGACAGCCCCCTCCCTTCTGGATTCATTCTAGCCCTGGCAACAGGGGTCCACCAATCCCCTGCCTTCTTTGTGTTACCTTTTCCTGCCCCTCACACAAGTTTCCCCACCTCTGTACACTCCGTTATAAAAGGCTGAACTGATATGAAGTCGGGGTTCGGGCCACGATTCCACTGCATTGGAAAAAGCCAAACCCCAACTCGAGTTAGCAATAATCCCCCTTCTTGCTATTGCAAAAATAAAAAATAAAAAAAATAAAACACTGACACATTTATCCATAATATATGTGCTTCTCAATACTTACAGAGTTATGTATAGATATTTAGCAATGTATTTGAAAAGTTAAATAATCCAACAATTTCATTTCTTGGCAAATACCTCAAATAATTAAAAGCAGGGACTCAAACAAATATTTGTGCACCAAGGCTCATAGCAATATTATTTACAGCTTAAAATGTCCTTTGAAGGATTATGAATGAATAAATAAAATGTGTCATACACATGCAATGGAATATTATTCAGGTTTTAAAGGGAATTAAATCCTATAACATGCTACAACATGAATGAACCTCAAAAACATTAAGTAGAAGCTGGGCGTGGTGGCGCACGCTTGTAATCCCAGCATTTGGGAGGCTGAGACCGGAGGATCCGGGTTCGCGGCCAGCCTCAGCTACCTAGTGAGGCACTCCGCAACTTAGACTTGGTTTCAAAATAAAGAATAAAAAATAGGGCTGGGGGTATAGCTCGGCGGTAGAATGTCCCTGAGTTCAATCCCCAGTACCACAAAAAAAAAAAAAAAAAAAAACATTAAGTAGAATAAGTCAGAAGGAAAAAACTAAATATTATATGATTTCCCCTTATATAAGCTACCTAGCATAGTCGTCATAAAGACAGAAGGTACCACAGTGGTTACCAGAGGGGCAGGGGCATAAAGAACTGAAAATTACTGTTTAATGTATGTACAATTTTAGTATCATTACTTTCTTTAGTATCATTACACAACATTAACATACCCAATGTTACTCGACATAGTTAAGATGCTTAAAAATTGTTATGCATATTTTACCACAATAATTAAAAGTTATGTTTAAATAATTTAATACAAAGTATATTCTTATTTTTTTCTAGAATTATCTATGCCTTCTTTCAGTTTTGTTCCCAATAATCTCTAGAATATCTATATTCTCACACAAAGAACCCTGAATTTCATCAAAATTGTCAAGCATCAAATTGGCTGTGAAATACTTATATGATCCAATATACTCCAAAATATGTGTATTAAATAGTGCTTAATATTTTCTGAAAATTTCCAACATCATGCTTAAATCTAAAAATTGTATAATTTTATTTAATCAAGATAAAAATAATATCTACTATAACACATTTGGGACTACATTTTTTATCCATAACTTTTGGATATCTAAAGTGATTTTGAAGTCTTTAGTGGGAAATAAGGCACAATAAGAGTAGTTAGTGTTCCAGCAGGCTAGCCTGTGTTTGTTCGCAGTTGCAAAATGAAAGCATGCTCAGATTCCCGAGACCTGAGTTAAACTGCACAAAGCTATGTCTGCCAAATCCTACTGGGGCAAAAATGTCATAGAGGAAAGCCAGAATAAATAATGAAATAAATACTACATTTTAGAGGTAAGAGCTCCCAATCTCATATCAAGAGTAGGTGGATACAGAGATGTAATATTATATAGACATTTTTTTTGCCCTTTATGTTAGTTATTACAATTAAGCTCAAGTGAAGATGAATACAAAGTAGTCTTTGTTTTCCCGAAGCTCTATAATCTGATTAGAAAATGGTGCATGTGGAGCCAGGCATGGTGGCACATACGTGTAATCTCAGTACTTGGGAGGCTCAGATACTTAGTGAGATCCTCAATAACTTAGTGAGATTTTGTTTAGAAACAAAATATAAGAAGGGCTTGGAGTGTAGTTCAGAGGTAGAAAGTCCCTGGGTTCAATTACAAGAAGGAAAGAATGGAGAAGAGAGAGAGAGAGAGAGAGAGAGAGAGAGAGAGAGAGAGAGAGAGAGAGAGAGAAATAAAGAATTATTGTCTCAGCACTGGAGAAGATCCTCTGGATAGATATTTCTTATTAGACCTTGGTGTATGAGGACTGCCCTCATAATGCCAGCTTGCCCAAAATAAGTTGTACTATTCTCTAGACTTTAATCACATATGTGAGCAATGGGCATGGGAAAATATATTAAATGCTCTCCAAAATTACAGCTTCAACATACAGAATGGAAGAATGATTTTGTAAATGGTGATATTCCCATGAAAGTTTTAGAAACTTTTCTTGAATAAAAAATGTGGAAAAAATAATTTGTCTTTGAACCACTAAGTCCTCAACTTCAAGAGTGCTGTGGCTCTTATGACTGAGACACTCTTACTGCAGTGAAAAGGGCAGTGTTAAATAGTCTTAGTGATAATCTGTTTTTTAACGCTTTGTTGTATGTTTGCTCTCTGGATTTTTTTCTAAGATATATAATAAAATGGATTTTAGATATTAAAGATGGCTTATAGAGAAGGCAGGGTCTTTTGTTGTTGGAGGGTGGCAAAGTACAACTGAAGCATTTATAGTACTATTTACATTATATAGTATAGTAGTCTTCACAGCCAGATATTTTTTTTGTGTGTGTGGTATTGGGGATTGAACCCAGGGACATTCTACCTAGGAGCTATTACACCCCCAGTCCTATTTTTTATTCTTTATTTTGAAACAGATTCTAAGTTGTGGAGGGCCTCACTAAGTAGCTAAGACTGGCTACAAACCTGCAGTCCTTCTGTGTCAGCCTCCTAAAAACTGGGATTATAATGTGGGCCACCACTCCCGGCTAGCTAGATAATTTTTTTTTTTGCGGTACTGGGGATTGAACTCAGGGGCATTCTACCTCCGAGCTATACCCCCAGCCCTATTTTTTATTCTTTATTTTGAAACCGAGTCTCACTAAGTTGCGGAGTGCCTCACTAGGTAGCTGAGGCTTGCCGCGAACCCCGATCCTCAGGTCTCAGCCTCCCGAATGCTGGGATTACAAGCGTGCGCCACCAGGCCCGGCTCCGGCTAGCTAGATAATTTTGAGAGAATAAATTACCACATTCTTAATTTCTGTATATATATATATATATATATATATATATATATATATATATATATATTTTTTTTTTTTTTTTTAAACTGTCTCATAATTATCATAAGTAGAAAATATCCTCTCTCCCACTATATCAAAATGGGAGGTTCAGCAGGACATGGTAGAGCATACTTGTAATCCCAGTACTTGGGAGACTGAGATGGGAGAATCAGATTCACAGACAGTCTCAACAATTTAGCAAGGCCTTCCATGACTTAGTGAGATTATTTCAAAATAAAAACATGGGCTGGGTATGTAGTTCAGAGAGAGAATGCCTCTGGCTTCAATCCTGAGTATCAAAAACAAAACCAACAACTAAACAACAACAACATAACTAAGCAAATAAAATAGGAGGTTAGTAAATTTTTGCTAACTGATACTGTAGAAAAAAAAAACTCTCAAATTCCATTTTCTTAGCACAAAAATGTATTTGGCACTTACATTATACACTGGATCCTTTTTAATTATTACTCAGTTTCAAGCTGGAGATCAGCTTCAAACCTCAACAAGCCTTCTTATTTCTAAGACTCAAACTAAGCAGTAGCAAACTACTTGAGACTTGGCAAAGAGGAAAAATTTAGGAAGCTATTTGAAAATATGTAGTCCATTCCTCAATATTCTGTGTCATCCTGTCATCTCCACTCATATTTCACAGGCTAGAGGCGAGACATATGTTTAATGCTTGAGAATGGAGAAAATATGCAGAATTCCTCTACATGAAGACTTATGATTTACATGGGTACTCCAAGGGATGGATCATCCTCTACAGAAGAAAATAATAAAATCCAACACAGAAGTCACACTCCTCACTCATTCTCTTACACAGTTTAGTGTCCCAGGACATAAAAATTTCTTAAGAACAAATAAGTGGGTATTTTAAAGAATTATATTTGCCATTCTATTTCTGTAATATTTTCACTTTTTTCCTCTTTTACTCATATTCATATTCTTATTTGGATTTATTGGCTCATATTGAAATCTTTCACATTCAAAACAAAAAGTTGCAAGGCTTGGGTGTATAGCTCAGTAGTAGAGCAATGGTCTCTCTTGCATGAGGCCCTGAGTTTCATCTCCAGCACTGTCTCCAACCAAAATAATTAAAGCATAAACATTCACTTGATATTTTTAATTAATGAAAATATTTTCCAGATAAGATAAATTTATGATAAAATTTTTACATATCACAACATTCAGATTCACTGTGATACATGCACACTTACTTTCATAAATCTTAATGTGACACTGGTATATTATTTATAGTTGAATTCTCATCTTATCTCATAAAATGTTGAGTATTTCTAAGTCATAGAAAAACAAAACCAAATATATCGAGTTCACCAATGATGAAAATTCCAAATGTCAGCTTAGTAAGATCTGTGTGCATGTTTGTTTGTATGACTTTGAACCTCACTATGATATATAACTAGAGTACACCAATACAAGTATAAAAATAATGTGTAAAGTAGCATAATACCCTTAAATTATGCTAAGCAAATGTGTCATTAATTAAGCTGTCATTTCTCATTTTTCTTTCCAGCCTTTTATGCCCTCTTCTATGATGTAGAGACTGAGGTCCCATGTTGCCTTTTTTCTTGGTTAGTTGACATTTTTTCTGATAAAAAAAAAAAAGGAACTCAAGAGAGTGCAAGTCATGAGATATAAAAAATGCTTTCTCCTCCTGGTTTTGTGCCACTAAAGTGATTATTCTTTCCTCTCTCAGAAGTCATTTGCTTTAGTATCCAGATCCTGAATATACTGATATAGCTATTTTTATCAATGTGTTTTGATTTAATGAATTAGCTTAACCACTAGAAGTTGTCTTTAACATTTTATTTGTTTAATGTATTTAAACTTGTACTTATGAATGAAATGATATGAGAAATACAAAGACTCTGGAAGAAAGAACTGTTGGAATTGAAACATTGGAGTGCATTTATCATGTGCAGACTCCATATCATTCTCCATTACATCCCTAATAGGGCCTATAAGACACTCCATTCACTAAGACATTGATAAATACATTAGTGAAGGGAAGATCAGGACACTTGAAAATCTCTGTGGTAGTGATCTTTTGTAGGCTGGCTACAACTGTGGGATATACTTTCAATATGATGGCGCTTGCAATTTACCATGGATAATATGATCTCAGAGCAATGAGATTCAAGTGATGTGACTTAATCATTGTGGACAAGGTGTCATGCTTTCTTAATGAGCAGCAGGACACAATACTGCCATAAGGTTTTGATCTATAGAGACACTTGCTAGTGGTTAATTGCATTTGGTGTCCCTAAAAACAAAACCGATAGGAAGTCTACTGAAAGATTCATTGATCTTCACAATGGGAACAACTTCAGTTCCAGTGACTGAGACCTCAACTGGAATTGTCAAGAAGAATGACAGCCTTTTAATGTTTGTCTAAACCTAAGTCACTTCACCATTTGGAGCATTTTTCTTGAAGAAGGAATTGAGTCTGCTAAAAGGTTCAAGTTCTAGCACATGATACATACTTTCTTTGAACCAATGATTAATATAAGTAGTGAAAGTTGGATTGACAGTTTTTACTATCACTTTACATGAGTTGCTCACTTTTGTTTCAAGCCTTTTAAGAAATTGAATTTTTATTCTACCTGGAATCTTTGGGATGTCTTACCATAGTTTCTACGGGAAAATAAGTATTATTATATTGATTGTGGTGATTACCAAAGGGAATTGGATTCTGCTATACAGTGGTTACAGGGAGGACTGTTTGGAATCAGGCAGTTTTCACAATCGTGTCTCATTTCCTTCTTGCCCAAAAATAATTGTTTAAAAAATAAAAAAGCCGTAGCAATCAGAAAAAAGGCAGACCACTGAAGACACTTATGTTTCAGAAGTAAAAATTTGAATTACTCAAAGAGTTAAAAATTCCCAATCACTGAGGCTGTGACTGAGAATAAAAAGAACAAATAGGTAAAAAGGAGTATGGAATGAAATAATGAAGTTAAATGTACACATTCATGAAAATTATAATTACAGAATTGTAGTGCTTATACAATTTGTCTTGTTAAATATATCTCTGTGTGTTTATGTGAGAATTTATCTTCCTTTTCTTCTTATTTTCCCTTATTGTTTTACATAAAGATTATTATTGAGATTAACTTAAAATTTAGTTGCTATGTTAAAATTACACTGGACTTCATTTTTTGTGATAATCAACATCAACTTAAAATTGGGTAGCATGACTGTTGAAATATTGTGTGTCCCTCTTTGAGGAAGGAGAGTTGTATTACTCCATTTTCTTTGCTGTAACAAGATACCTGAAGTTAGTACTCTATAAAGAAAACAGCTTTATTTAGCTCACAGATTTGGAGGTTGAAAGTTCAAGACTGAATAGCTTCATTTGTTCAGTCTCTGGTGAGTTGCTTCCTGGCTATATCATAACATGATGAAGAAGTAGAAAAAGAAGCATCTCGTGCTGAGCACATTGGGTAGGATAACTTTATATAAACATCTACTGTCATGAGAATGCATACCACAAGACCAGTACTAATCTCTTCCAAGGGTGAGCACTCATGACCTACCTCATTTTCTTGCACAAGGCCTACCTTTTGAAGGTTCCACCACCTCAACACTGCTGCTGTACTGAGACCAAGTTTCCAGCATGTGAAACTTTGGGGGGGTACGCTCAAACATATCCAAACAATAGCAAGAGTGAACATATATTTATATTGTGTGGAAATTCATATATGAATAGAGTTTATGTATGAAGGCTTATTAAGCACAGGAGTATACTGTGATATTAGGGTTTAAATCTACATTTCTTTTGCCTACTGACTCATTATTTATACCAATACATGATGCAAGAGGAATTGCTAGAAGATTGGAGGGAGAGGAAGAGACAGAGTTCTTATTGCCTTCATGTTTCTGCCATGATCAAGTCAGCAACTGATTTGCATATCAGCAGATGGAACACGTATAGTTTCTAGCTTCTTTCAGTGTTTTCAGATCCAGTCTTCTCCTTCTCTTTCTCCTCAGAGATACTAGCAACAGCCAGGTAGCACTACCATCAGAGTTATAGTCTCAGCTTTTTAGGGCATCTCATTTATTATTTTATAAATTGGTGCTTTGTAGTTATACACCATGAGGAAAGTCAAAGACATTAATTCATATATGCTCACATCTTCTGGTGTGTTTAGCTTCGTACACACCCCTCCCCCTCCTCCCTCTTCTCACATATTGATGAGATTGGGAGTGATACATTTATATATGAGCATAAAATTATTTGGTCAGTTTCCTTCCTCAAGCCTCCTTTTTTCCCCTCCTCCTTCTCCCAATCCGTATTCACTATTCTATGGGTCTCTCTCCTGATTTTCATGAAGGATGTTTCCTTTCCTATTTTCTCTCTAGCTTCCACACAAGAGAGAAAAAATGTGGACAGGGCACTTCATCTTAGGCTAGTCCAAGGAGCTCATCGATGAACATTGGTCAGTAGCTCATACCTTGAGTAACACTGCTGTAAAATACTCATGAACAAGGTTGATTTCAGCAGCATTTATTTTATGTCCTTAGACTTAGCATAGACAAAGATACTTTACTTTTTCCTCCCTCCTTAATCCTCTTCTTTTATCATGTTTATGTACCAACTGTTCTCTTTTTCTTCCACCACAGGTGAAACAAGCTTAATGGCTACATAAAACATCTTAGGTGGCCAGAATCTAAAAAAAATCCCTGATACTATTTAGAAGGCAAGTGATGAATCACATCATTGTGTAGTTTCCTCCCACATTATATCAGAAGAGTTGTGTGTGTGAATAATAGTCTGTGGTGGGAATGATGTCATGTCACATCTGAAAACTCATGTTGGTTTCTCCCTTGCTCTCTTTGGATCACTCACACTGTGTAAGCCAGCTGCTGTGTTCTGACCATGCTTCAGAAAGGTCCAGTTGGCAAGGCTCTGAAGATTCCAGCTATCATTGAGCAAGAAACTGAGGGCTTCTGCCAATAGCCACATGAATGAGTCATTTTGGAAGAGGAACTTCCAATCCAGTCAAGCTGTCAGATAACTTCAACCCGAGCCAATACCTCCTTGACTACTATTTCATTAAGAACCCTTAGCTACTCTTAGTCAGCTAAGCTGCTCTTGATTCCTGGCCTTCAGGAACTGGGAGTGTAACAAATGTTCACCTTTTAAAAAAAAAGGCTAAATATCAAGGTAATTTGTTACACAGTGATAAATAGATAACATGCTTTTATTTTGTAAAATTGAATTGTATGTATCAACATAGGTTTAGTAAGCCATACAGTATGATAATGCATGATGTTTGAGAAATAATTATCTTTACGAAATCTTAGTTGCTCTTTGCAGTTACACTTAGGAGGAGTTTTTAGAGTGGTGGATCCAAAAAAAAAAGGATTTTCTGAAATCCTTCATTCTTCTGATCATGCTATTTAAAGCACTGTTCATGCATTAAGACAAACTCTCTGAAATTAATAGTAATAGCTTGTTTCTTTTTATTCAAGTCATGAAAATAAAATTATTTTAAATGAATATATTTAGAATTTTTTTAAAAAGTCATTTAGAAGCTTATAGCTCTCCAGAGCTTGATGTCTTCTTTCAATTGGACTCATACATTTTGTTGTTGCTTGAATCTGTAAATTCCAACAAACTTTTTTCTTTGATAGGTACAGAGAAACAAACCTCTAGCTCCATCTACTGGGGAGGCTGGGGCTAGAGGACAGGAGTCTTGTGTTGACCCCATCTCAAAAAATGAAACTAGAGCCAGGCATGGTGGCGCACGCCTGTAATCCCAGCATTCCGGAGGCTGAGACCAGGATATGGGTTTGTGGCCAGTCTCAGCTACCTAGTGAGGCACTCTGCAACTTAGCGAGACCTGGTTTCAAAATAAAGAATAAGAAATAGTGCTGGGGGTATAGCTCAAAGGTAGAATGCCCTGAGTTCAATCCCCAGTACCTCAAAAAAAAAAATGAAACTAAATTATAATCTTATTCTCAATATTAATATTATATTGCTTTTTTTTTTTTTTTCTTTTCAGTACCAGGGATTGAACTCAGGGGCATTCTACCTCCAAGATATAGCCCCAGCCCTATATTTTTATTCTTTATTTTGAAACAGGGTCTCACTAAGTTGCGGAGGGCTTCACTAGGTAGCTGAGGCTGGCCATGAACCTGGATGCTCCCAAGTGCTGGGATTACAAGCATGCGCCAAGCCTGGCTTTATATCGCTTATTTAAACTCTAAATTATCTCTCTCTTTTTCTTTCTTATCCTCAACTGTAAAATTTCCTTACAATTTTACTTAAGTCCCTAAGAGCTACCTTAACTTTACATTCTCCCTTTGATTTTTTTTTAACAAAGTTTTCTGCATTGTGTGGAGCCATGCTGAGAATTCTGTTCTCATAGCTTAATCTTCTTGGTTTACAATTCATAAGTTTCCTATTGACATGTTTGCTTTCTTAATCTTTTCTGAAAGTGTTATCAGCTTTGGTTACCAAGAGATATATAGCACTTTACTAAATTTTATGATAAAAAGAAAGAAAAGTGATTTCATAACAAGTATGATCACGAAGTTTTTACCCTAAGTAGAATTACAAAAACAGATCTTATTATAAGCACTAAGATATTCTTTCCTGCTTTCTCTGCAGGGCTTTTACATTAAAGTGGGATAATTAATTTTTAGGACACAAATGTATTGTATGAGCCAAGGCTCATTTTCCTATCTTTGGAGAAGAATTTTGGCTTGATACTATAATAAATTTATAACTTTACACATTTATTCAATAGATATTTACTGCATTAAGTCCCAATATCACCTACAACATGGAAAACTTTGCTTTACATAACAAAAATCTTATATTACAAGAACTTTCCTTTCAATAGAAGGAATAAAGCATATATCCAAATAATCACTGGTATAATTGGATTTTAGTATTTAATATATTTGAGCTAAATTGTTAAAATAGACATGTATAATTATGCTTTGAAAACATACAAGGGATTATATTACATTTTTTTTTTCTAATTTGCTGGTGTTTGCTTTGTGGCTCAGTATGCACTTTATTTTGGAGAAGTTTCCATAAGCAGCTGATAAGAATGTATATTTAGTTGTTGTTGATTGAAATATTCTGTATATATCTATTAGGTCCATTTGATTTATAGTGTTCTCCAGGTCTGAAAAGTCTTTTTTCATCTTTTATCTGGAAGATTGACCTAGTGGTGTGACCATTATGTTGAAGTCTCCCAATATTATTGTATTTGGGTCTATTTGAGAACAAATGTTCCAAAGAGTTTGTTTTATGAAAGTGGATGGGCACACATTTGGGGCATAAATGTTTACATCTTCTTGTTGGATTGTTCCCTTTATTAGTAAGAAGTGACCTGCTTTGTCTGTTCTGATACATTTCAGCTTAAAGTAGGCTTTGTCAGATATGAGTATTGAGACCTTTGCTTGTTTTTGGTCTCCATTTGCATGGTATATATATATATATATATTTTTTTTTTCCAGTTTTAATTCTTTAAGTATTTTCTCTGGTGCCGGGTTAGTACTCATGAATTCTTTTAGTTTTTGTTTGTCTTGGAAGACTTTTATTTTTCTTTACATTTTGGATAATGTCTTTGCTGGATATAGCAGTCTTTGTTGGAAGTTGTTTTCTTTCATGATTTGGAGTTAATCATACCAGTGCCTCCTGGCATGAGTTGGGTTGAGATGTCCACAGTGATTCTTGTTGTTTTGCCCCTGAATTTCACTCATTCTTTTGTTCTAGATGCATTTAGGTTTCTTTCCTTGGCCTTTATACTAGTCATTTTGATTATTATGTGGCATGAGGAAGTTCTTCTTTGATCTTGTTTTGTTGGTGTTCTGAGTGTCTCCTATATGTCCAAGTCTTTTTCTGTGTTTAGAAAATTCTCTGATATGATTTCTGTGAAGAGGTTTCTAATGCCCTCCCCCCCTTTTGTGTGTGCTTCTAGACCTTGAATGCCTATTATCCATTAGTTAGGTCATTTCTTATTATGCCATATTTATTGAATGTTTGATTGTGTTATCATATTTTCTTCTCTATATTTTGACTGTTATATCAGTTTTGAATGAGCTGTCTTCCAAGAATGATATTCTTTTTTTTTTTTTTTTTGGTACTGGGGATTGAACTCAGGGGCATTCTACCTCCGAGCTATACCCCCAGCCCTATTTTTTATTCTTTTTATTTTGAAACCGAGTCTCACTAAGTTTCGGAGCGCCTCACTAGGTAGCTGAGGCTGGCCGCGAACCCGGATCCTCCAGTTTCAGCCTCCCGAATGCTGGGATTACAAGTGTGAGCCACCACACCCGGCTCCAAGAATGATATTCTATTTTAAATGCGATCGAGTCTGATAGAGGTGGTTTCTATTAAGGTATTTAATTAATTTACTTTCTTCTTAATTTCACTCAAAGCCTCTTTTTGGTTCTTATTTAGGACCTCAATTTCTGTAGGTGTATATATATATATGTATATATATACATATATATATATTTATGTATATATACATATATATATTTCATTTCCTGTCCACTTCCTCTGATTTCATTTCTGTGGACATTGATCATATTGAATATCAAAATTCTGAATTCTCTTTCTGGCATTTTCTGTAGCTCACTATTAGTGATCTCCCTTGTTGTTGAATTGTGTGAGTTAATTGTTTCCTCAGTGGTCTTCACGCTCATGTTTTCAGAATTCTCTTTGCTGGAGTTTGTCTCTGAGAACCACCAGGTCCCAGTAGCCACCAGCCTGGGTGCAGGATTGCCAAGATGGTACCACTCTCTAATCTCCCAAGTTTACTCAATAAAGAAATAACGCTTAGATTGAGATGGAGAAGGCTGTCAGTAGAAGGAAAAGAAACTATATTTAAATATAGTCTTTGAAATTGTTTTATAGACAACATGTTATAGTTTAGCTAGACTTGTCTCTCAGATAATGAAATACAAAGAACTCTAGTATGCATGACCAGATTGCCCAGATTCTGATTTAGGCTAGAGAGGCCCTCCCCAACTTAGGGAGACTGTGTTTCAAAATAAAGATGAAAAAATATGGCTGGGAGTGTAGCTGAGAGGTAGAGTGTCCTTGGGTTAAATCCCCAGTAGTGCAAGGAAAAAACAAAGTCTTTTATGCTAATTATTCTTGTTTTATTCAATAACCATAAAAAACTAGGATTTCTAGGTTTTTATGGTTATTGTTAAATAATAATGAGTGAGTTTGTGAGTAAGAATTAGAGGAGGCTTATTCACTGTTATATATATATATATATATATATATATATATATATATATATATATGAATTCTATAAGTTATATTACAAAGAATGGCCTATATAAAATATGAAATTTTTGATTTAATCACTCATTTCTGACCACAAAGAAGTTTCATGTGTATGTTCAGAATTTTCTATTCACATATAGATTATTCCAGTTAGACAACTGACTGTAATTCATATTTACATAAATGGTTTTTTTGGACTATTTATTCAACAGCATATGTGGATGTCCATTGTACCAGTGAGCATTTAGTCTATTTATAATTTCTGTGGTACATACTTCATTCCAATGTTGATAGTATAGTATGAAGCATGAAATTTGATGCAAACTTATTATATAAAATAATGCTTTCATTCTAAGTGGTAGGAATTATTGCTAAATTGTCCCCTACAAAGCTAGAAAAGTATCAGCAGTTCATGAGACATACAATGCAATAGGTGTGTTACCACATATTTTGAAGTGTATTAACGTTTTATTTTAAATAGATGCATGTACTGCTTTAACATAAAGGATTTCAATGTGAAAAGTGGGGGTTTTGGTGAACATGCACACACACACACACACATGCACACGCACATGCACACACATAAACACACACATTTTAAGAGGTATATTTGTCCAAGGAAAAATATTTAATATTTACTAAATTACTCCACCTGAACAGCTTCTATATATTTTCATCTTTTTATCATCTTAAATCTGAGCAAAAAACAAACAACAACAACAACAAAAAACCAACTGTACCACCTACTTTGAGGAGACACAATTATTTGACATATATTACAAATATGTACAAGCCAAGTAAGGAGCTTTTGAAATTTGACTTGAATTGCTATCTTCTTTCTTCTCTTCTGTCAGGCATGTAATATTCAAACCTTTGGCCCATATTAAAATTGCTTTACCTCTGGCAATCTGATCAGATCCTTCAAGAAATTCCCAGTCTGGAAACTCAGCCCTTGATGTCACATTATTATAAATACAGTTTCCATCTTTTCTGTTATTCCTTGAACTGAACATATAAGGTCCATATAATAATTCTATACTTAAAAATATTTCTTTCTTAATTTATGTAAATGGAATTTTTTTTTCTTCTAACAGTTTAGGTAAAGATTTTTCCTTGATTATTGTTGGAGTCCAGGACACACTACCCCTGGTGTCTGAGCAAAAGTGGAAGCAGAAAAATTATGTTTGCCTTCCCTTCTTCCGTGTAGCTGACCATGCAGCCTTGCTGAGCTTCATCTGCAGGGGGTCATTAGACTCTCATTCTGAAGGTGCCTAACCTGAAAGATGAGGAAAGATAGGTCCTTATTTCTGAAGACAAAGGGACAAAGAGGAATCTGGACCAACAAGCCTGCCAAAATTCCCCGTCACACACACACACACACACACACACACACACACACACACACACACACACTTTATGACCACTTGGTCACACCCACATTGTCCAGTCATACTCCTCCATTCAAAATGTCTTACATTCTATAACTACTTACTCTCAAATGAGTGGTAGTCTGGGTAATAATTTACCTCCTATCTTGTGTCTTCTGCTTGACAATGAATAATTATATTAGTAGTTATGGTTAGAATATAACAAAATTCTGATTCCTCAGCTTTCATGGCCTATAGTTTTTAATTTTCTTTGACAGATCATATATTTCTCTCCAGAAATTGTGCACTGCAATTTAACTTGGCTTGCTTCCTTTTTCAGAGGTTGTAGTGCATTGATTGAAAATATCTGCTCCACCTATTTTCCAAACTTAGGCCATGAATCTGTAGTATGAGACTGAGACTTTTGCATTCAAAAGGTGTAGTCTATATCCTGTCATTTTAGTGTGGGTTGTCTAGAGTCAAATAAGACAGAAATGATGTTTCCATTTCTGAGTGTAGGTGTTAAAGTATCTTGTACATCTTCACTTTTTCTTTGGAAGCACTATGAACCACCATGAGGATGAGGCTCGTTTAGCTTTCTGGATGAAAGTGAAAATAGAGTCTAATTAAATGTCTTGTCCCACACAAATACTAAGTAATTTGTCAGATATCCAGGGCATTTGTAGGAACAGGGTAATACATATATAAAAGTTATGTTATAAAGCAGAAAGTGAAGAGGAGACTAGAAGATATTTGAATACCGATTTTATTAGAAAAAAAGGTGATGATGTAAGAAACAGAAAACCTCAACCTTTCCAGATTTTATTTTTAAAGAATTTCTAAATCTTTGTAGTAGAAAACACATTAGAATTATATATTACAATGAAGTTCAAAGTCATACAAAACAACATGGACATGGGTCTTAGTGTGTTTCCCTTCAGGTCCCACTCAACTAGTCACCCCTCCCTGTATATAATAGTGAGATTGATAGATACTTCATACATGAACATAGCATAATTTGAAGAGTTTCATTCATTAGATCTTCCTTTTCCTCTCTCCAACTCTTTCCTCCTTCCTCCTTCACTACTGATTATTCTCCTCAATTATCTAAAATTTTTTATGTTTTCTATTTTCTTTCCAGTTTCTATATAGAAAAGAAAACATAACTCTTGACTTTCTGAGACTGAATGATCTCACTTGGCATAATATTCTCCATTTCCATCCATTCTACTGGATATGACATAATTTTGTTCTTCTTTATGGCTGAGTAAAATTCCATTGTTTATATATGCCACAGTTTTGTTATCCATTTATCTGTTTAAAGATACCTAGGTTGATTTCATAGTTTGGCTATTGTGAATTGTACTGCTATAAAGCTGGATATGCATGTGTCACTCTGATTTTAATTCTTTTTGAAAGATACCAAGGAGTAATGTAGCTGGGTCATATGGTAGTTTCATTGAGAATCTTCTGAGAAACCTCCCCACTAATGCCCATAAATGTACTAATTTGCAATCCCACCACAGTACTTAAGAGTTCTTATTTCCACAATGTTTGCCAGCATTTATTTGTATTCTTGATGATTGTCATTCTAACTGGAATTAGATGAAATCTCAGTGTAGTTTTTATTTGCATTTCTGTGACTGCTAACGATGTTGAACATTTTTTCACATATTTATTGGAATTTGTATTTCTTCTTTTAAAAAGTGTCTACTCAGATAAATTACCCATTTTTTTAAACCCAGCTTTTTTTTATAAGATTTTTAATGTTCCATATAAAGAATATAATCTAGATACCATTATGTTTTATATATAGAACATTCTATATAGAGAACACATTCAGCCAGGCATGATGGTGCATGCTTATAATCCCAGTATTGGGAGGCTGACACAGGAGGATTGTGAGTTCACAGCCAATCCCGGCTACTTAGTGAGGCCCTCTGCAACTTAGCAAGACCCTGTTTCAAAAAAGAAGAAAAAAAAAAAAAAGAAAAAAAATAGAGCTGGAGGTGTAGATGGGAGGTATAACGCCCCTGGGTTCAATCCCCAGTACCATTAAAAACAGAAAATATTCTATATATTAATGCTCTATCAGAGGAGAGGCTTGCAATGATTTTCTCCCATTCTGTAGGTTCTCTCTTGATGATTTCATTTGCTGAGCAGAAGCATTCCAATTTGATTCCATCCCAATTATTACTTCCCAGTTTTATTTTCTGAGCTTTGGGAGTCTTACTGAGGAAATCTCTACAAGTGCCTATATGTTGGAGAGTTAATCTTATGCTTTTTATAGTAATTGCAAAGTTTCTGGTCTAATTTATGGGACTTTAATCTATCTTGAGCTGACTCATGTACAGAGTAAGATATTGGGAACTATTTTCTGAATCTTCTATTCTATCCCATTGGTCTTATGTGTTTGTTTTTGTGCCAATACCATGCTGTTTTTATTACTATAGCACTGGAGTGTAATTTGAGATCAGATATTGTCATGCCTCCCCTGTGGCATATTAATCAGAGTTGTTTTTGTTATTCTGGGGCTTTGGTTTTTCCATATGAACTTTAGTAGTATTTTTTCTAGCTCTATAAAGAATGATATTGGTGTTTTGATAGGGATTGTACTGCAGATTACTTTTGGTAGTATGGTCATTGTGTTGATATTTATTCTGTCCATCCAGGAACAGGGAAGTTTTTTTCATCTAAGTTCTTCTTCAACTTCTTTATCTAGTATTCTATAATTTTCATTGTAGAGGTCTTTTACTTCCTTGGTTAGATTTAATCCTAAGTATTTTTTTAGGCAATTGTGTATAGAATTGTTTTCCATATCTCTTTTTCAGTGAATTCATGGTTAGTTTCTAGAAATGTTAATAATTTTTTAAGTTGATTTTGTGTCTGGCTACTTTTCTGAATTTGTTTATCAGCTCTAGAAAGCTTCTGTTTGACTTTTTTGAATCTTGTAAGTAGGGAATCATGTCATCAATGAACAGATCATTTTAGTTCTTCTCTCCCTATTTGTATCCCTTTAATTTCCTTCTCCGGCCTTATTGCTTTGGCTAGAATTGCAAGTACTATATTGATTATGAGTGGTAACAATGGGCAACCTTACCTTGTTCCTGATTTTAAAGAAAATTCTTAACGTTTCCCCTATTCAGTGTGATGTTGGTTTTGATTCATTTATTTTGCCTTTACGATATTGAAGTAAGTTCCTTTTACCACTAATTTCTTCAGTGTTTTTAATATAAATAGGTGTTGCATCTCATTAAATTTTTTTCTTGCATATATTGAGATAATCCTGTGATTTTTGTCCTTAGCTCTATTTATGCAGTAGTTACATTTACTGACTTGAATACATTGAACCATTCTTGCATCCCTGGAATAAAACCAACATGGTTGCTGGGCATGGTGGCACACGCTTGTAATCCCAGTACTTGGGACGCTGAGACCAGAGGATCCGGGTTCACTGTCAGCCTCAGCTACCTATTGAGGCCTTCCACAACTTAGTGAGACCCTGTTTCAAAATAAAGAATAAAAAATAAGACTGGAGGTGTACCTCGGAGGTAGAATGCCCCTGAGTTCAATCCCCAGTACCACACACACACACACACACACACACAAAATCCAACATGTTCATAGTGTACAATTTTCTTGATGTGATTTTGAAGGCAAATCAGTAGTATTTTAATGCTCCAATAAAATATACAAGAACTTCTGGATGATTCTAGGACTAGAGCAGGAAATATGCAAGATGATCCTATAGTTGGGATGTAAGAGAGTACACACACACACACACACACACACACACACACACACAGATATTGATGAAGGTATGTCAAAGGCACATAAAGCCAGCTGAAAGCTTTCTATGGCCAAAGATAGAAGAGTTTGAACAAAAAAACAAAGGAACTAAAGTAGCACTGGTATATAGCCAAGGCTATAACCAATGGCTATAAATAAATATCCATCAGTCTATACTGAAATTAATAAGTCATTAATAAACAAATGAGTAGGAAAAATATCTCATGTAGAATTACAGAAATGTATATATAATCATCTATCTCAAGAAAGTTGAGCCCTCTTTAAGTTGTGGGCTGTTTATAATAATTTCCCTTCAAAGAGTACAGTCTAGAAATGGGAGCGGTTACTTTATAATAGATAAACATGACCAATTCAATCATATCCAAGTAACCAAGATTAACATCAAGATTTATGTCGTTTGGTAGTATCAGCCTTTAAGATATTATGAGTATGACTTTTTTTTTCCTCAGAGGTATAAATAAATAAACCAAATAAATAAAGAATCCACACAACTCCAATGTAATTTAAAAAATTCACACAATCATTTAGGAACTTCAACAAAATACCTAATCTCAAATACTTCTCAAAACTGTCAAAGTCATAAAAGGTAAAGTCCTATAAATTTTTACAACCATGAAGAAATTCAGGATATCTGACTTGCTAAATGTAATATGAGATTCTAGATGGGATGCTAAAATAGAAAAACACATTAGGTAAAAACCAAGGAATCAAGAAAAATATAGACATTATAAAAGTGTTTCAATAGTGATTCATTAGTTCTGACAAATGTAACACATTAATGTAACATATTAATAATAGGGAAAATGAAGTGGTAATATAAGAAATATGTACGAGCTTAATAATTTTTATATTTAAGCTTCAAAAAATTAGAAAAGCTTATTTAAAAATTAAATGTTGAGCTCAACTATATGTAAAAGAGTTAAAATAAATTTGTGCATAAAGTGAAAATATGGCACTTGCTATCAGCCTACTTGACTTTCCACATATTGCACAAATTCCTCAGTGGCTTGAAGATTCTTCCATGTGATGCTATAGCTTCACAGAGCACATTTAAAAATCCACAGACTCAAAAGAATAAAAATACTCTGAGATTCATAGAATGAATACAATGATGCCTGAATTCTACTAGTTGAATATTTATGGATTTAAGCATTTGACTTTGCTTCCCTTGGAACATACATAAGCAACACAGTGGCTTTGTGCTAGTCCAGAGAAGTAGGTTGGTAATTGGAAATTAGCATTGTTAGCACTAATTTAGATAATAAGCGCTGCATTATGTAACCAGTGGGAAAAGGTAAGATATTGTTTCACAGAGCTCCAACACTTCTGAAGTGGTTAATAATTTCATATTTGTTCTAAGAAACTGTGTAGATAAGATTTGTGTTTCTCTCATTCTCCAAAATAATAAAGCCATATACATCACTTCTATCATGCAGAAGAACATAAATTAATTATAGCACTGGAAGCATTTACATGTGAACAGTCTCTTTTAAAATGTTAAAAATAGTTCTCCTGTCTTTATTTTAGTTGGGAGGATTACTGCTCACTCTGTAATATATACTATAGCATTAAAGATTCATATTTTTCTTTAAGGGAGAATGATGAGATGGTGTTTTGATAGGAAGAGTAAAACTTGAATTGGATAGAGTATCTTCTAAATCTAATGTTCTGGCTTAAAACATCATATCAGGGAATTCTATATATTAGTAAAATTGTGTTTGCTGATGACATGGAAGTGTGATATAATATTAGCAAAGACATTTGGGGATCATTCTTATTTGGGGAATTTCTTTGAGTTGGGAGAGAGCTGCTGAAACATGTGGTCTGAACTTTGATATGATATTTTGCCATTCTGTTTAGGAATAAGCTCAATCTTTTTTGACAGCGTTAGCACTGATAAGTTCATTTAAATTTAAGATTTTCTCAAATCAAACAGACATCTAAACAGCAATAAAATTCAACCATAAAAAATGAACTTCCTGGCTTGAAAAAAAAGTGAAGTAACTGACATTTGAAAGGAACACATCCTTAGATCACTGATGACTTTCACTTCAAAATGCTGGCTTGTCAGTGTCATGATACATCTGTCTGTAGTGAAGTATCACTTGCATGGCATTTCCATAGTTCCATTCTCTACATTATATTGGTTTCTTTCATTTTTTTTTTTGATAAAATGGATCATCAAAGGACTAACTCAAGGAGAAAAAAGAAAGACATTTAAATTCAATAGTTTCATGGATTTTTTTAAGCAGGCTTAGACTTTGATCATTTCTCATTTGATCAAAGAGTATTTGGTACCCTTTGAAGGGAACCATATTGTTGCAGCATCCATCAAATTTGATTCACAACTTAGTTATGACAAAATGAAAGAAAAAAATCTACCCTTACTGTGCTCTGAATGAATTTATATAGACACAGCTTTTTATATGTATGTATATGGTTAAAACAGCTAACCAGAACTCTTGCATAAACGGATATTTACATCATAGAAACATACAAAAAGAAAAAATATACTTGAATTGAAAATTAAATGTGGTAGTATTCATTCTTTAATGAATTGAAAATTAAATGTGGTAGTATTTGTTCTTTAATGAATATTTTTCAATAAAGTATGTTAATATATCATAGCATATTATATTTCTTGGCAAGTATTTTTTAAGAATAATTACTGAAGCACTAAATATAATAAACAGGCTGAATCTAATAATTAACCTTTTTTAACCTCAAAGCTCAAGCAGGGTCTGATCTGTAAATGAGATCATTAAATATAAATCTCATCATGTTTTTAGACACTTCCTAGAATGTTAGCTATACTGGAGAAAAAAAAAGTTTAATATCCAAAGATACCTCTAAATAGAAAATAATTTAGTTAAATTTCAAATACTTTTCACCTGTGTAAATTATTTGCCATTTTATCTAGCTTATAACCCCATGGAGACCTATATTATTTAAATTTACTGTTTAATATTTCTCATTACACAATAAATGCCATGAAGTACACATACATGAATACAACTTGAGTTCTTAAAGCTTACAATATAATGCAGAATGTGTTTTCTTTCTTTCCCTAACTTTGTCTAGGCTGTATGTGCAACATTTAATATGAAGGTTAAAAAAGTGAAACAAGTAATATGGATCTTGTATTTATACAATTTCACACACTTATTTCATTAAAAACAAGATAGCCACTAGATTACTAGGAAGAGTATATTTGTGGTATTTTGCTTTACTACATAATATTCATTGAAAAATGTGTATGGTGGGAGTCTTTTGTCCCTGTGAATTAATTTTGCTTTCTTTTCTTTTTTTTTTTTTTTAAGATTTCCCTAAATACTGCACAGTCATTCACTGCATAATGATGTTTTGGTCAATGAAAGATCACATATACAATGGTAATCTCTTATATTATATCGCCTAGGAGTATCATAGCCTAAGTGTAAGCACTTATGTGAATTTCAGATGATGAACTTGACTGTATATAAATGGAATATTTATCTATATATGTAATATAGTATGTGTATTGTATGTACATATTTATGTATAAATACATTTTGTCAAGTGCAGTTTACGACTCATTGCTTCCTTCTCCCTTTTGATTATTTAGACATTTATAATTCAGAATGACTTTAATACTAATTACAAAGAGAAAATGTAGTCATCTTTTGATTTATTTAATGTATTGAAAAGGAAAATGAATGGTTCTTATTATTGTGAATTTTAAGTGAATTTTTGTTAATTACTTTAAAGATATTTTTTGGAATAATTCAAAGATTATTCTTAATCCCTTGTGTCTTAGTCCACTTTCCATTGCTATAACAGTACTATGGACAAAGTAATTCATGAAATGATGGTTATTTTTGGCTCACAAATCTGGAGACTGGGAAATGCAACACCACCGTGGAGCTCTTTCACTGTGAGCGGATACAGCGTCCAGAGAGAGCGTTGATGCTGTATCCGCTCACAGTGAAAAAGCAGAAGAGCAAGGGAGCCTTTGTGACAGAGACAGCAGAAGAGGGAGACACCTTAAACAATCTGCTGTCTCAGCAATTACTCCCTCCCATGATAATGCCATTAATCCATTGACGTTGATCTGCCCTCATGGCTTAGTCACCTCCCACCAAGTCCTCCTCCCAACTCTGGTGCATCACGAATTAAGTTTCTGAGCCGAGCGTGGTGGCGCACGCTTGTAATCTCAGTACTTGGGAGGCTGAGACCAGGTGATCCGGGTTCGCGGCCAGCCTCAGCTATTTAGTGAGACCCTCCACAACTTAGTGAGACCCTGTTTCAAAATAAAAAATAAAAAATAGGACTAGGGGTCTAGCTTGGAGTTGGAATGCCCCTGGGTTCAATCCCCAGTACCAAAAAAATAAATGAATAAATAAATAAAAGAATTAAGTTTCCCACACAAGAACCTTTAGGGAGGCGTTCAGACTGTAGCATCTTGCTCCCGATCCATTTTTTATTTTTTATTTTTTATTTTTTTTTGCGGTACTAGGGATTGAACTCAGGGGCATTCTACCTCCAAGCTATACCCCCAGTCCTATTTTTTTTTATTCTTTATTTTGAAACCGGGTTTCACTAAGTTGTAGGGTGCCTCACTAGGTAGCTGAGGCTGGCCTTGAACCCGGATCCTCCGGTCTCAGCCTCCCGAATGCTGGGATTACAAGCGTGCGCCACCACGCCCGGCCCGATCCATTTTTAAATTCATATCTATGTATTACTTTGGTCGCAGGTAGCTGAGTGTTTTTATTGTCTTCTTAAAATTTCTATTAATTTTTCAGCCGGGCGTGGTGGCGCACGCTTGTAATCCCAGCATTCGGGAGGCTGAGACCAGAGGATCCGGGTTCGCGGCCAGCCTCAGCTACCTAGTGAGGCACTCTGCAACTTAGTGAGACCCGGTTTCAAAATAAAGAATAAAAACTAGGGCTGGGGGTGTAGCTCGGAGGTAGAACGCCCCTGAGTTCAATCCCTAGTACCG
>PVLC010007946.1:5896-60979 GCA_004027655.1 Graphiurus murinus
AAAAAAAAAAAAAAAAAAAAAAAAAAAAAAAAAAAAAAAAAAAAAAAAAAAAAAAAAAAAAAAAAAAAAAAAAAAAAAAAAAAAAAAAAAAAAAAAAGAATGCATCCAAGGATATCAGAGGAGTATCAGCAAATGAAAAAAAGAATGAGTTCAAAAGCCCACACTCTTTGTCATTCACACAAATTAATAATTCATCAATTGAAATCTTTTTCATTTAATCATCAGAATGTCTCTGTTCAGAAGAATATCTATGTTTCCCTGTCAACTTAAATATCTGAGTTTCCCTGTCAACTTAAATTGGCTGCCATTTTGTTATAATTTTAGTATGAATTATTTCTTCTAAAAGATACATCAAGGAAAAATGCATTTTGATAAGACTGAATGACTAAGTTTATCCAATTATCTAATTTGCTTTTTCCTTATCTATATCATCAGTTTTAAAATTAACTTATTTTAAAATTAACTTATTTCTTATAAGACCACAACACAAGACTTGCCCAGAGAGAACTACAGCTTGGTGGGTACTTGTGTCTACTCTCTCCTGGCTTTTGGTCTTCTCAGACATCTCACTCCTGAGAGCAATGCCCATGAGTGTCTAGTGGCGAACTGGTGGCCAAATGACAGTGTTAGGATAGACAGCCATCCAGATGGTGTTCTCTCAGCTGGCACACAAGGTCAGCCAGAGGCTGCTGCTCTTGTTCTCACCTGGGGATCCCTGGGACAGAGCACAGAAGTTGGCACTTTGTAGTAACTCAGTATAGGTTTGTTGACCAACTCACTGATGGGTAATCTTCAAAATACTGCATCTGAAATATTATATTTGAGGCACTATAAAATGCTGAAACTAAAGTTGACTAGTTTAAAGTAGCAAATTGAGATTAGGGGAGAAGGACAAAAGGGAAGAGAAGAATAACTGGGACACGGACAGAGGGACAGGTTAGCCAGGAGGAGGATGTAGACGAGACCTCAGAAGGATTGGCACCGGGAGATACACTAACGTGTAATTTCCAACTTACAGCATTGTATTTTATAATACCTATTTAACACTAGCAATCAGTGGGAAGAATTAGTATTGTGTCGTTCTGATTCTTGATATGTGAGAATAAATCTAATTTTAATGAATTATTTTATATTATCTCTAGGCAAAAACAACTTTGAAAAATCCAGCAATAAAAAGAAAAGTAGATGAAGCATATTCCTTAGCAAAGAAAAGTAAGTGTGGTAATTAAAGAGATTAGAATTAAACTTGGAAACTCTTCAATGAATTTTCTGGTTATGGAAATATTTGATTAGGCCATAGCAAAAGAACAGTTTTCGACACCATTTTATTATGTTTTGAGGAGCTTTATTTGTCAAAGCATTATAAAATGTGTCGATCTTTATTCCATGTTTTTTATTATAGATGTGTGTGTGTGTATTTACTGGGGATTGAACCCAAGAACATTCTACCAGTGAGCTACACCCCAAACCCCTTTTATTTTTTATTTAGAAGCAAGAGCTTACGGAGTTACCACAAACTGGCCTCAAACTTGAAATCCTCCTGTCTTAGTCTCTCAAGAGCTGGGATTGCAGGTGTGCACCACCATGCCCGGCTATGAAATATTTTTTTAAAATAATAAGACATTTGAATAGATGGAAGTTTGAGATATAATAGTTTCTTAAAATGTGCCTGTGATCTTTCCCCAGTCATTTTTTTTTTTTTCTTGTATTAAATCTTCTTTGGCAATGGCTGTCACTGTGCTGAAATCTGCTCTTCTGTGATAAGAACTGGGCCTAATTAGAACTGACCTTGAACAGGAAACTCTGATTTAACATTGGAGAGTTGAATTTCGGTCTTCCAAGAATAGATCCTGTGGCCCCTGTATCCACGTCCTCTGTGACCTGCGTGATAGGAGAGGTTTCCTTTTCAGGACACGCTACTTGCTTTAAGTGACACCAGTTTTCAATGAACATTATCCTCTGGACATTTTTTAATTTCAAAACAACTGAACTGTGTCTTTCCTGTACTGCAATAGATCTGTGGGTTATTAATCTGTGTTTTTATAGTCTGATCCTTTTTTAAAGAGGGGCAGAGATTGCTGCAACCATGAATTTCTATAAACCAAGTGAATAATTAGTTTATACTGGTTTGTGCTTCAGGTGGGGCAGTCCTTGGGAAAAGATGATACCACTCATTTGGGATTATAGTTAATGGTATCCATTGTGGAAGTATATCTTAATACTCTTTGCTTAAAACATGAATAAAAATGAATTGTATAACTTCTTTATTTTTAAATGTACAATATTCATATAACTTTGTACATAAAAAATTGGCATAGTTTGTATATTGATCTGATTCATAGGTTTGAGTAGGTGTTAAGCTTAATAAACTAGTATTTCTCTACTCTCCTTCTTCTATCAGCTTTCTCAGACTCGGATGAAAACCCTCTAAATGCCTACTACTTGAAATGTCTTGAAAGCCTCGTACAGCTGCTTGGCTCCTCCTGAGCGCCTCGAGGTGTCCTCCCTGCAGTGACAGTCGCCCGACAGGAGGGCTCACCATCACCGTGGCTGGCTCTGGAGCGAACGCCACAGGAAGACCTGAAGACGCGCTAACTCTGCAGAGCCTTGGCGCCCTTCGTCCCCCCAAGAAGCTGAGCCGGCAGCACCAAGAAGCGGGATTGGTAGCAGCCCACCTCTGTCGTTGGTGGTGATTCTCTCCATGTGGTCACAGCTGGCAGGCGGTGGGAGACACCGTGGGAGTTGTGGCAACCAAACATTTTTACCCTTCTCTATGCAATTTGCTTTGTACAAATCCTATTTAACAGTTATTTAATAAAACAAATATTTTTAGATACTGAAAATTGACTCATCATTGCTGCTGGCCGACTTTTCATCAGTCCTATGAATATTAATTTTAGTAATTAAAAGGAGGCATTGTGTTCCGGTTCTCTTTTTTAAAATTTGGATATGAAATTTGGCTGTTGTCAATACAAATCCTTATTTATCAAACTTTTATATTGTCCAGAGCATAGAGACTACTAAAGCATATATAAACGTGTATAATGTTGTAGCTTCCTTATGCGATTTTTAGTGATACCGATTCCTTTGTAAGTGATTTGTATCAAATTTTCACCTTTCGTCTTCTGAAAAGCTGTGTGATAAGAGAGAGAGAGAAATACAATCATATCATGGTCCTGTAGGCCTGGGTTCAAATTCTCCCTCAGCCAAAAACATGAAGAACAAGTCTAAAAATGTAGAGGGAGCAGGCTGTATGGAACACTCTGTTATATAACTTTTTTTAAAAACCAATGTCTCTCTTCCATATATATTATTATTTTTTAATTTTCTTGCTATACCTTCCCAAAACAGAGACATTCAACGGTAGTTAGAATGGCCATCTCTCAACATTAAAAAAAAAAAAAAACTGTACCCCCCACCAATGGGTGAACGAAATAGAGTAGTAGCCTAGAGTCCCAGAGTTCAGCTGAATTGCCACTGTGAAGCCGTAAGTGGTGAGGTCTTCCAATTTCAGAGTAACGTAAAAAATATATGTATTCTGAGGACTTCAGTTGACACATAATACGTGCACCTATTGATGAGGTGCAGTGTGAAATTTCAATACATGTATCCATGTGTAATGATCAGAACAGGGTGATCAGCAAATCCATCACCTCAAACATTTATCCTGTCGTTTTGGTGGAACATTCAAAGTTCTCTCAACTAGCTGCTTTGAAATATACAGTCCCTTGTCAACCAGCACTTCTCTGTTATTCTAGAGAACATTAAACATTACTCCGCACTGGCTAACCATCCTTTTCTAACATGCAGTTCTGAATTCAGCGCCTGAACCCAAATCAGCTCTAGTCAGAAATTCAAAATTATCTGACATCCTCAACTTTTAGAATGTCATCTAAAATCTAGAAATGCTCTGAAATCTGAAACTTTTGGAGCATAGGCACTCAAAAACCTTTTGTTTTCAGATTAAGAATTTTTAACTGGTAAAGTCTATACAAATATTGTAAAATAAAAAAAGAAAAAAAGTTTCTGTTCCAAGTATTTAGCATAATAGATACTCAAGCTATACCAACCATTTTTAGCACTTTTCCCAACACTTTTGAAAGTAAGAAAATTGTGTCTAAGAAAAATTACTACTGAAAAATATGTGTGTATACACATAAGTACAGATATACACAGTCATTTAGGAAAAGTTTTCTATCCAGGTTATAATTAAAAATTGCACTTTTATTAGCTGCTGTTATCAACTTGCTACCATCAACAAGATAAGTCATGTGATGTTATTTAAACTGGAAGTATGAGGACAAAACATATTAAATACTGAAAGAGAAGCAGACAAGTTTGTAGAGTCTGAAAACTATTGCTTAAAGATCTGAAAAATAAGTCTAAGAAGCCCATAAATTTCTGAATAGCCTACGTTAATTCGAAGCAACGGACATTCCAATTACTCTGGAAAACTCACCAATTCTGAGAGCAGGAATCTTAGGAATAATTTGTCCCTTGTAATTTCTCATATTTTGTACCATATTCTTTTTTTTTTTAATAAACTTTCACTGGTGAATTGAGATGGATTTTTGTTATAACTTCCATATAAAGAGCTTGTTCTGTGCCTGGGGTGCTATTCTCAGAACTTTTAGTCTTTTTCCTCTAAACGCTACTATTGTCCTTGTATTAGAGGTGAATAAAGGAAGACTCAGAGTGTTAATTTGCTTATTGTTTGTGCTGGTGAATAAGCCTGCCTGACTGTTCTTCCTTATTTCCTTCCTTTCTTTCGTATGTGTATTACTGGGGATTAAATCCAGGGGAATTCTCCTTCCAAGCTAACCTGCAGCCCTATTTTATTATTTTGAAACAGGGTCTCACTGAGTTGCTGAGGGCCTCACCAAGTTGCTGAAGTTGGCCTTGAACCTGCAATTTTCCTCTCTCAGACTCCCAAGTACTGGTATTATAGGCATGCTCTACCATGCCAGGCTTCCACCTTTTTTCTAAACTGCAAAGCTACACTACCTTTTTACTTTTATTCGCCATTGAAATATCTTTGTGTTTGGATCTTATAACCACCATTTTTCTATAAAATTTTGTCCTCGAGGGAGTGATCATTCCTTTATGGTTCATAGGTTATTGTTGTTGTTGTTGTTTTCATAAGTTAGTTTGCTGTGCCTTATCATCTCAGTGGAACCAAGAATTGTAATTAGTTTTCCAAGAAGTTCATGGTAGTACCAGAGGGGAATTTGTAACCCATTAATCAGAACCACTCAGGGAAGTTGCCTGCTGACGCCCAGGAGGACTGTGGACCATGGGAAAGGAGCGGGGTGAGGGCGTCAGGTAAACGTGCCCTTGCATCTGACATTGTGCCCAGCAATGGCAGCATCGGGCATGTAGAGGCCCAGGTCCTCTATGGCAGCCCTGGCCATGGGCATCCCTTGAGATTATGTGCCATCAGCCAACAGGGAAGATGTTAAAGCAGAAGCCTCACCATCCAGCTTCTACACCGAGGACCCAGCAACATGAGAACCCTTGAGATGCTTGTTGGAATGCAGATCCCCAGGCCCACTGTCACAATGTTAGGCCTGTGTGCAGAAGGATGTTTGACGAGCTCCCAGGCTGTGCTCACTGCACTTTGAGAGCCCTGGTGAATGCCTCTGGTTTTCCAGAAAACTGCCTTAGAAGGTGTACGTGACATCTGTATCTACTTAGTGATGAATAAGGGCATCGTGAATGCTAATCAGGCATCCCTTCATGGGGCCCAGGTTATACTGGGACCCAGAAAACAGGTAGGGCACTCCTTCAGACCTCCTGGTCTCCAGATTTTCCACTTCCTAGGGAAAATAGGGGTTGGTGTGGGCAGATCAGTACATGTCTGCGGGCTGTGGAAGCACGCACAGGCTGTGCCTCGTTAGGCTCCAACACTGGCGCTGAGACTTCGGGATTTCAGATCGGTAGGTTGGGAGAGGAGGCAGTTTTGAAAATAGGAAACATATAGGAGAGTAGAGTTAGTAGGCCTTCCTGGAGCTTTTTCTCACTCTCAAAAACCACTTTAAAAATGAATAGCTGGGTGTAATGGTCTGAAACGTAGACATGCCTATTTGACCTCAGGTTACCAATTTCTCCTTTGTAGTGCTAAGTAAACTCATCATCTATGGTAATTTTCCATCAACAGTCTGTGGCTGCACCTGCACCCCCAGTTCTGGAGGCTGCTGAATCCCAGCTCTGCTTCTTGACCCATGAAGTTTGGTGGAATGATGGAGAAGAGGAATGATTGGTATTCCGTCCTACAGCACATAACCAGGTCTTCCTGCAGTTGTCTCTGTAAATGAGGCAGCGTGAGAGTGGTTAAGGACAGAGGACTTTGGGGTCCTGGAGGACTGGTGTCCTCCCGGCCCCGCCACTGCAACCTATGGGGACCCTGGAACAGATTGCTATGTTTGTTCATCTCTTACTGGAGTGAAGGATGCCTACCCAGTAAAGTCAGTGAGAGGACTGAGTGCTTAGCACAGTACTTGTTACATGGCTGGTTGTCCCTTACATGTTATCAACGACTAATTATAAAATTCTTTAAAATTATGTCTCTTATTAAATTTTCTGTGTCCTTGCAAGTCTCCTCTCCTTTTGGGGCAGGAGGATGTGCTGGGAAATGAGTTGTGTTGTCAAAGCTAAGTTTCCAACATTCCCAAAGGACTGTCAGCTCCTGGGAGAGGTGCATGTGTACAGTGCTGGCATTGACGGTCCTACTGTCACTACGCAAGTCATTTTGAGTCTGGGTCTTGCAAGACACTGCTTACAAGTGTTAAAACGCCTGGGTGATTTGGTACACCTTATTCTGTTTATCAGGGTTTGATGTATGTCAGTTGGTGAAATACCACTTCCTTTGATTTGTGAAAATGAAAAAAATCAAAAATCTTACATAACTTTACCCCCCCCCCAAAAAAATAATCTTAAAGATTGCCTCACTCTGAGAAAAACCATTATCTTCTTTCTACCTGTTATTGACTTACTGTGATCCAACAAGAAGGAGGAATCAGTCATAAAATACTACTGATTCTCTGAATTAGGGAAACTTAGTTTGGTAGAACTTAGAGTTTATTCTTCCTGAAAGTTAAAAGTTATTCCTCCTAGGAAATTTCGCATCCGACTCAAGTAATAAATCATGTGGGACTTGAGACTGTGCTGAGCCTTGAGGCTCAGGATGTACAAAAGACTCTGCCAATACCCCAGGAATTCTGAGATTTGGCAGCCACATACACAGGCGGCTCAGTGTGATCCCGTTTTAAATGTTCCCAGCGTTTGTCGTCGCGTTTCGTTTGCTCCTTCTGCATCTGAAAATCTGTCTCAGAAAAAAAAAATCTGTTCTTTTAGCACAGTGTTTCACAAAACATCCTGATAGCAACACTAAATAAATTTCTCTTTAATTTTGCAGGAAAGCCAAGAGAAAATAGGCGTTTTAATGTAAACTCCAAGTGAATTTTCATGCATTTCTTCTTTTCGGTAGTGTCTTTACCTATTTTATTTTTCTGCTAATGGCCGTGCCTTTGGAGTATATCTGTCCTGTTTGAACTCATCTGGGCAGTGATGCTCAGCATTATGGTGGCAGATTGCTTGCAGTGCTGTGTGAACTGCCAAAGCATTATTCCATTAAATTCTTTATTAGAAATTCTTTCTTTGCCTAACCAAAGAAAGAAACAAATTGTAAAATGGAAACTTACCACTTTTTAATTGGTCTCTGGTCATAAAAAGATTGGATTGCAAAGAACCCCCTAATGGACCCCTGGTTTGAAGAGTCAACTTCTGTATCTGTTAGGAAAAGCCATGATTACATGAAGTTGAAAGTCCAAAAAGTGGGGTTCCTTTTTCTTTTTTCTGTTTTGCTGTTGCTTTCTATGTCTTGTAAACTCACAGGTGGTTAATCTATGGCTAACAGTATCCTTGGGGACTCAAGAGCCTGTATTCTGCTTTCTTATCTCTGCATGGTTCCATCAGTAAGTCAAGTCATAACCATCAGGAAGGAGGAAGGGTAGGACAAAAAAAAGAGTTTCCCCAGCTCACGTTACCTTCTAAAGAAACCTTGCCAAAGACCATCTCAACAACTGGCACTCACATTTTCTTGGATAGAACAGTGCATAGTCACTCACAGCTGCAGGGGAGGCTGGGAATTGTAGTCCCTTGCCTGGGCATACTGCCATTTCTAGTAACAGGCCTCTGCTAGTCTAAGAGAGGTAGCATTTGGTTAGGCAGCCACCAGATTCCACCATGTGGATCAGTGCTCTGATTTGATTCAAGAGAAAAAAGTGTTATGCTTGAGGATGAAGGTCTTATCCTCCCAAACAAAAAATAAGAAAACTTAGTCCAATCTGCATTTAGACTTCATGATGAGTTCCAGTTGCAACCAGAACTACACGTATTAGTAGTAGAGAACGAAGCAAGATCATTTTCCAGTGTGAAGATGACTCTTTATATGGGGTTCATTACTATGAAATGGGAGCATCAGCCATCAGGATCCACTTGTCTGTCATGAAGAAATGTGCCTGGTAAGACAGAGTAGTCAATCTGAGCATACTCCCAGCATTCTCAAGACAGTCCTTTAAAGTTGATTAATTGAAGCTGGCCATGGTGGCACACCTGTGTAATCCCAATACTTGGGAGGCTGAGACAGTAGTATGGCAATTTTGAGGCCAGTCCCAGCATCTTAGTGAGACCTTGTTTAAAATAAAAAAGTAAAATTAAATAAGGATGGGGGTATAACTCAGAAGTAGAATGTCCCTGATTTCAATTTCCAGTACCAAAAATAAATAAACAAAAGTGACTAACTGAAAAATAGAATTGCCTAGTGAGGCACTCCGCAACTTAGTGAGACTCAGTTTCAAAATAAAGAATAAAAAATAGGGCTGGGGGTATAGCTCGGAGGTAGAATGCCCCTGAGTTCAATCCCCAGTACCGCAAAAAAAAAAAAAAAAAAAAGAAAGAAAGAAAGAAAAATAGAATTGCTTGTGGCGCACGCTTGTAATCTCAGCATTCGGGAGGCTGAGACCGGAGGATCCGGGTTCGCGGCCAGCCTCAGCTACCTAGTGAGGCACTCCGCAACTTAGTGAGACTCGGTTTCAAAATAAAGAATAAAAAATAGGGCTGGGGGTATAGCTCGGAGGTAGAATGCCCCTGAGTTCAATCCCCAGTACCGCCAAAAAAAAAAACAAAACAAACAAACAAACAAAAATATGCACCTCCAAAAATTTTATTTCAAATATATAAATGAGCATTCTCCAATATTCTGATTAAGGGCTGAGGCCTTTTTGAATGTAGTTCATTTATTGGTGTTAATACTTTTATCACAAATCACACTTAATGCATTTGGATAATTTTCAGTTTCTGGAAGTGGGCCAAAAACAAATTACTTCTTAAGCTATCCAAATTAAATTCTTCCAGATTTTTAATACCATTTTTCTCTAGGAATTCTTTCAGATTTTCTCCTCTCTTCTACCTCCAACAACTCCTGCTCCTCCTCCTCCTCCACCTCCTCCTCCTCCTTGTAGTTACCTATCCACACCAGATCCAATAGCAATTTTAAGTGACCCTAATTACCAATTCTTTCAAAGCATTCAATTTTCGTCTTACAGAAACATTTATTTTCCTTGTTACTTTGGTTATTAATATTTTACCAAATTCTGTAATTCCAATAACAAATCTTAAGTGATATAAATGGTAAGCACAAAGCTTGCCTAGTGGAAGGGAGTCCCAAAAGGCCTGTGCTGGACGGTAGTCCACCAACTCACCACCTCGCTCCCCTGAACTCACCTGCTCTGCTGTGCTGGACGGTGGTCCACCTACTCAACACCCCACTTCTCTGTGCTCACATTCTCTGTATTGGCCAGTATGCTGTACTGAGAGAGAATTGTTTAGTCTTGGCAAATCCATCCTATGGTAGTTAACTAAGAGAGACGACACTACTATATAATTTTTTTGAGATTTCTTCAAACTTTGAGCTTTCCTTTTGGTTGGTTTTTGTGGTTATTCCCTGTCTGGCTCCCTTATTAGGACAAATCCACTCACTTATAGCCAATTGATTTTTAACAAGGGTGCCAAATGCATACATTGGAGAAAAAAGACAACCTTTTCAACAAATGGTGTTAGGAAAACTAGCTATTCATTTGCAGAAAAAAAAAATAGAATTAAATCCTTACCTCTCACCCTACACAGGAAACAATTTGAGATGGATCAAAAACCTGGAAATTAGACCAGAGACGTTGATGCTACTATAGATGAGTATAGGTTCAACACTCCAACATAAAGGCACAAGTAGAAACTTCAACAAGATCCTCAAAGCTCAAGAATAAAACAAGAATTAATAAATGAGATGGCATTAAACTAGCAAGCTTCTGTTCATCAAAGGAAACAATCAAGAGTCTAAAAAGAAAGCCTACAGAAAGGGAAAAGATCTTTGCCAGCTATCCCTCAGATAAAGGACTAATATCTAGAATATACAAAGAACTTAGAAAACTTCACACTAAAAAAAAAAACAAAAACAAAAACAAATAACTCAATCAAGAAATGGGCAACTAAATTGAATAGACACTTCACAAGAGATACAAATGACCAATAAATACATGAAAAAAATGCTCAACATCATTAGCAATCAAGGAGATGCAAATCAAAACTACACTTAGATTCCATCTAATCCCAGTCAGAATGACAATCATCAAGAAGTCAAAAAACAATAAATGATGGTGAGGATGCAGTGAAATAGGAACTCTTCTACACTGTTGGTGGGATTGCAAATTAATGCAGCTGCTATGGAGATTCCTCAGAACTGGCTCAATATACACTCTTGATTATAGATAGGCCAAGCAAGCACAAATTCAAAAAGGATATGGAAAATCTGAATAACAGTTGATAACTTTGATCTAGTGGATACACACAGAGTTTTGCCACCAAAGATTATAGAAAATACACTTTTCCTCAGTTCATATGGAGCATGTACAATTGGTTGAGTAGGCAACAATAAAATCCTCCATAAATTTCAAATAAAAGGTGCATGTAACCAAATATGGTGGCACATCTGCAATCCCAGTACTTGGGAGCCCAGCACAGGAGGACTGCAGGTTTGAGACTCAACAACATAGTGAGAATCTCAGCAACTTAATGAGATCCTGTTTAAAAATAAAAAAGGGCTGGGAGTATAGTTTGGAGGTAGAATGCCCCTGGGTTCAATCCCCAGTTAGGGGAGGGAGAGTGCATGTAGAACAAGAGCTCTTATGACTATGTAATTCATTTGTAATTAAGTTAAAGTTAATAAAAAAGATAAGTACCTTCACATATTTAGAAACTGAAAGACTCACTTTTAAATAACCCAAAAGCTCAGGCAGAAACCACAATGGAAACTTACTGAATGGTAATGAAAATGGTATTTTTTAAGTACTGTGGGACATGAAAGAAATGAAAGTTCTCTCATTTTATCTTCCTGAGAAATGTTTATTTTTAAAATCTGTGTAAAGAAAATCTCACTATAATTGATAGAAATGTCTATTTTAAGAAGTTTGAAATATCACAACAGAATAAACCTAAATTAAGTTAAAGAGAGAAAGTGAAAAAACAAGAGCAGAAATCAATAAAATAAGATCAAAGATACAGCAAAATTTAAAATGGTTCTAAGAATAAATAGCAGACAAATTTCTGCTAAAATTTGTCAGCTAAAAAGGCAAAAGATGAATAATATACAGAATGTAAAGGCGGCCATAACCCATTGTATCAACAATTCTATATCAAGAAATTTGAAAGCATAGGCAAAATGCAAAAATTTTTTGAAAATATAATTAACTAGATAAACCTCTAAAATAAATTTCAGTAGTCCTGTGGCTATTAAACAAATTTAAGTAGCAATTATATTCTTTCACAATGAAAATGCAGGCCAAATAGTTTTATAGGCAAGTTCTAATAAACATTCAAAGAATAGACTGCATAAATTTTATTCAATGTCTCTGTGATTATAAGAAGATAATAATACCAATTCACTCTGTGAGGCCAATGTAACCACTACACTAAAACCAGACCAAGACAGTATGGGGATGGATAAGTATAGGTCCACTTCTCTAATGAATGAAGGAGCAAAAATCCTAAGTAAACAGTGCTTTGAAAACAAATAAGAACAAAACACACATGCTTATCGCCGTAGACATGGAACAAAAATATTTGTTAGTATTCTATTATTGTTAATGATAAAATTAAGGGAATCCTTAACTAATAAGGAATATGTATAAACAATTTAATGCAACATTTTTCTAAGCATGGAAACAGCAGATGTTCAGTTTAAAGAATGCCACAAGGAGGTCTACTATTACCACTTCCATTCAAATGGTATTGGAAGTACTATGCAAGTCAGTAAGATAAGGAAAATTAGACTAGACACCAAAAATTATTTGTCAAAAATAAAATATTAACACTCTTAGGAAATGTTATTGTATTTTATATCTTGGGCTAGAAAAGATTTCCTCAATTAGACAAAATAGCATGGACAATAAAAGACAAAACATGTAAAAAATAAAAGCATTAAAAATACCAAACAAATTGGAAACATAATTTATAAACTGGGAGAAGACATTTGCAATATGGTACTGACAATGGATTGATATCAATAGTATGCTATATAAATGATTTCTATAAAATTAATGAGTGTGGCCAATGGAAAAATAGGCCCTAAGCATGAGCAGGCATTTCAAAGAGAAGGAAGCATATATGGCTGATAAACATATAACAAGGCTGTTATGATTAGGATCTGGAATGTCCCCCTAAAAGCTCATGTGCTGGAGCCTGGTTCCTAATGCAGCCAGGTGCAGAGGTGAGCTGAGTCTGGAGGAGGTGGGTCCCTGGGGAAGTGACCCTCAATGTGTCTATCCCTGGCCCCTTCCTGTCTCTCCTCCTCTGCTTTAGCTGCTATGAGCTGAGCAACTTTCCTCTGCCACGCCCTGCTGTGATGATGCTTCTGCCTTTGAGCCAGCTGGCTCCGAAACTGTGAGCCAAACTTTCCTCCCCTCAGTGGTTTTTGTCCCGTAATTTGGTCCCAGCAATGAAAATCTAACACAAAAGGTCTTCCATACCATTTTCATTTAGGGAAGTACAAATCAATATTGCGTTGAGTTACCGTTTTATTTATTAAGTTGGCCAAAAGTAAAAAGCTTAATGATAACAGAGAGGATGTAAATCTACAAGAGCTTTTAAAAAAAGAAAATTGCTGGCTGTGGTGGTGCACGCCTGTAATCTCAGTACTTGATAGGCCGAGACAGGAGGATTATAGGTTTGAGACCAGCTTCAGCAACTTAGATTCTCAGCAACCTAATTGCTAGATCCTGTTTCAAAACAAAAAATAAAAAGGAATGGAGGAATATCTTAGAGGTAGAATGCCCCTGGGTTCTATCCCCATTACCACATCCCCCATACACACACTCAAATATGTGTGTGTGTGTGTGTGTGTGTGTATGTAATGAGATTCATACTGATACATTAATATATCCATATAACATTATTTGGCCCCCTCTCTTCCCCTATTCTTCTTCCAGTACTCCTAGTTTTCACAAGGTCCCTTTTCTTTCCTTTTTACTGTTTAGCTTACACAAATGGAAAAAACATGCCATGCCTGATTTTCTGAGTCTGGCTTATCTTAATTAGTGCCGTGCCCTCTAGTTTCATCCACTTCCCTGCAAATGACAAAATTTCCTTCTCTGTGGGCAAGTATAACTCCATTGTGTATATATACCACATTTCCTTTTTCCATTCATTTGTTGATGAATGCATTTATGCATTGCTGGTGGGTCTGCAACTAGTTGCAACCACTTTGCAAAAGCAATTTGATGTTTCTTCTTAGAGTTGAGCATTAGCATATTGGATACCTAGCAGGTTTACTCCAAGATATGTAGCCCCTAAATAATCTTGAATACTAGCATTAAGAAACACACAGATAGTGCTAATACCAATACTTTTTGCAAATATAAAAACCTGGAAATACCACAAATGCCCATAATTGGGAGGATTGGTTTCATTTCCTCGATGGATTATTATGCAGCCGTCAAAATTAATAAACAATAACGATATCCAATTGTATTTTAGTATATATTTTTCTGTTAAAACATTACTGGAGATCCATATCCTTTAAAACTTTTAAGTGTGCAATATCATTAACTATAAGTATAAAGTACAAAAGATATCTAAATTTACATAAATGAAATTTTATGACAATTGAATAGCAATTCCTTATTTCTCCCTCCATCCAGCATTAGCAATTACCATCCTACTTTCTGCTCTTATGCACTTGACTACCTCAGATACCTCATTAAGTAGAGTCGTGGAATCCTATTGTGACTGGCTCATTTCATGTGTTATAATATCCCCAAGAATCACCCATGTTGTCATATATTGCAAAATTGCCTCCTGTTTAAGGTTGCAAAACTCTCCATTGTATGTACATACTATATTTTATTTGTTCAACTGTAAGTGGACATTTAGATTGTTTCTGCATCTTAGCTGTCCTTAATAATGCCACAATGAATATGGGAATACAAATACTCCTTTCAATTATTTTGGATAAATACCCAAAAATGGGATTGCTGGATTATATGATAGCCCCGTTTTCATTTTTTGAGGAACTTCCATCCTGTTTTCCATGGTGGATGAATCATTTTCTATTTCTTCCACCAACGCCCAGGTGTTCCAATGTTTCCTCATTCTGGCCGTAGTAACAGGTGTGAAGTGATATCATGGTTTTTTTTACATTTCTTTGATGATTTGTGCTATTGGGTAGCTATTCCAGTTGGCCATTTGTGTATCTTTGAAGAAATGTCTACTCAAGGCCTTTGCCCACTTTTAAGCTGTTATTTATTTATTTATTTATTTATTTATTACTGTTGTGTTGTAAGAGTTCCTTGTATATTCTGGATATTAACTGCCTAGGATATATATATATATATATATATATATGGTTTGCAATTATTTTCTCCCATTCTTTAGGTTACCTTTTCCCTCTGTTGCTTTCTTTGCTGTTAAGATTATTAGCTTGATGTAAACTCACTTATCTATTTTTACCTTTGTTGCATGCACATACTGTGTGTGTGTGTGTGTGCGTGTGTGTGTGTGTGTGTGTGTGAGAGAGAGAGAGAGAGAGAGAGAGAGAGAGAGAGAGTGTGTTTAGAGAAGATACCCAGAGACAGAGAGATAATGACATGAATTAACATAAACAACCTCTGATCAACCACTTAACACCATTAGGGCTCCATCGTTGGGCTCACACATAGGGCTGGTCTACATAGTACTTCTCAGCAGCGGCTCTCCACATTCCCTGCATCACACGCAGGGCTTGTATTATCTATCGATGTTCTGAAGTGGACCTCATCACTTTGCCCTGGACCATACCTGTGGAGTGTGGATGCCCAATGGCTCCACAGGTAGAGTGTTTCTGATTTTAAAGTGATCATCAAGCTAAATTGGCCTTTGGATGCCAAACATTTAATCACCAACCACCAACCTCACTTTCTAAAAAATCTGAATTGTGTGTTGCTATTCCACAGCCTAATGAAAGTTCAAGCTCTGTCTCCCACCTGCTTCAAGCTGATAAAGAGCATAGATCAGATCAATACACTATTCAGTTACTAAGAAAATGCCTGAAGATCTGTTTCCATTTTATAACAAAATGCCTGAAGATCTGTTTCCATTTCATACTTAAGGAATTGTAGGTCCCAAGCTCTCTGACAACACACACTAATCTCCTCTTTGGCTTGTCTGACTAGGTGAGATGGGGGTGTGTGTGTGTGTGTGTGTGTGTGTGTGTGTGTGTGTGTGTGTGTGTTACTGGGGATTGAACGCAGGGGCACTCTAACTTCAAGCTACATCCCGGCTCTTTCTAGTTTTGTTTTGAAATAGGGTCTTGCTGAGTTTCCGAGGGCCTTGCTAAGTTGCTGAGGCTGGCCTTGAACCTGAGATCCTCCTGTCTCAGCTTCCCAAGTACTGGGATTACAGTCATGCACCACCACACCCGGCTTGTTTTGTTTTACATATTTGAATTCAGTGTGTGTGTGTGTGTGGGGGGGTGTGCTATAGAGCCTTAATACATTCTAGAATTTGAAAAATGGTAAATTGGTATTATTTAGTCCCCAGATCTTACTTAGCATACCTTATTCGACTTTGTCTACAGAGGAGCAATTTTAATATGACAGTTATAGAATTATTGTCAAGCATATAACATTTCCGACAAAGTCTGATGTTTCACTTTTACTTCCATGCAACTGAGAATTAGCTGTCAACTCTGAGAATTTGAACCCACCGTAAGGTCTGCCTTCTGAGCTGTCAAGAAATTGGGGTTTAAGATTTGGCCTGCGTTCTTTTTGGTTGGTTTTGCCGTCAATATTCTTCAGCTCTTGTTCCTCTCTGTACTTTCCCCCAGTTGTCATCCTGGTGCTTCTAACTTCAGTTTTTACGTCTACTGGGAAGACCCCAGATCTACTTGTAAACTGCTGTCTCCTTCTAGCCACTCCTCCCCATTATCCATCTGCCTCTCTCATGCCTGGTGTCTCAAGCCCTTTGGGATCTGCATAACCCCCTCCCCAAGAGGAATTCAGGTTTCCTCCACAGATTGCACATTAACTTCCAGAATCATCCAGATGTTGACATTTTATCTTGTTCCTGGAACTGTAGTTTGCTCGAGGTGACACCAAGCAATCACACAACCACAGTTTCTGATGGTCAGATAGAGCAGAACATACAGGAACAGCAAAGGACCTCTAGATGAATTCTGGAATATGTTTTGGGTCTTCTTGTCCATAGATTTTTTATAAGGAGTTACGGAAATGAAGTCATAGTGAAGGAATAAATGACTGAGTAGGAAACAGAATAAAATGTGCTTCTAGCAATTCATGTATATCTCCTTTTCTACAATGTTTCCAAATCTGAAATGGACAACAATTTTACCCTCTTGTATCCATCAATATTGTGAAAACTGTATAGTAAATGAGTCTGCCTCATAATGTCTAGCTCCGGTAATACTCTCTGTAATGGTCCCTGTCTTTCTACCTGCACATCTTTTTTAAGAACCTTAGATTTTTAATCCAGCTTTATTTTTATGGATCACCAACCTAAAAGGAGCCTCAATGCCCAATTTTGTAATCAAACACTTGATGCTACTAATACCCTTGGAGTGCTCCAAAAAATAAAGATAAAATGGTATCTTCTAAACCCACATAAAAACCTGGTTTCCTTATCTGTTGATAATGCAGAAGGGAAGGAATAAACATTGTATCTAATGCCAAACTTAAATACTCAGCCCAGATCATTCAAACCCAGCTCTGACTCAACTGATCCACCTCACAAAGATGAATGAGTAAGATGGACATTCCACCTAGACTCAAGTCTACATTGCTTTAGGACACTTCACAGAGACAGCGTGGTACCAGATGCATCTCCAGGGGACTCCATGATCCTTGTCATCAGCAGGAGATCATACAATTCCAGCCATGATACTCAACTACCAAACCAAGTTGGGGCGCTTTCAGGAAGAATCAAGACCATGGTGCTTTGTAGTAAGGGCACCATGACCAAACAATGGGTTTTCCATTTTTGAGAAAAGGTGGGTGGCAGTAGGCTAAAGTAGTTAAGAAAAAAAAAAATGGTCAGAGAGAGGCCAGCTGTGGCAGCGCATGCCAGTGATCCCAGAACTTGAGAGACTGAGACAGGAAGATCAGAGGTTGGAGGCCAGCCTCAGCAACTTAGAGAGGCCCTCAGTAACTTAATAAGACCCTGTTTAAAAATAAAAAAGAAATGAGGTGTAGCTTAGAGGTAGAATGCTCCTGGGGTTCAATCCTCAGTACAAGAAAGAAAGAAAAAGAGAGAGAGAAAGAAAGAAAGAAAGAAAGAAAGAAAGAAAGAAAGAAAGAAAGAAAGAAAGGAAGGAAGAAAGGGAGGGAGGAAGGAATAGATGGTTAGCATTAGTAGTCATAATGATGTCAACACTGATGATCAGTCTTTTTAAAATCAAGACTAACAGGTATTGAGAGGATGAGAAGAAGAGGAAGCAAATCTGGATGTGTGTTAAAGGAAACACCTTCAGCCACAGTGGTTGTTAATCAAATGCATTGTGAACAAAGTATATTCCCCAAGAGTGTCAGCCTAGGGTCAGAATGATGTGGGAGAAAATGCCGGGCGTGGTGGTGCACGCTTGTAATCCCAGCATTCGGGAGGCTGAGACCGGAGGATCCGGGTTCAAGGCCAGTCTCAGCTACCTAGTCAGGCCCTCTGCAACTTAGTGAGACCTTGTTTCAAAATAAAGAATAAAAAATAGGACTGGGGGTGTAGCTCGGAGGTAGAGTGCCCCTGAGTTCAATCCCCAGTACCGCAAAAAAAAAAAAAAATGATTTTATTTCAGAGCAACCAAGCAGTCATCGTTTTGCCTTCCTCTGAGTTTGAATAAATGTTTCATATGTGCAAAAGAAATTATATGCTGAAGAAAGGTAAGCACAAATGGATAAATAGGCAAGCCCAGAAGTAACAGAATGAGCCGATTATTTAGGAATTCTGCATAGGAGACTCAGCCACAAGATTTGGGCATGGCTGTTTCTAGGGAGCAGCAAGGCCGGGCAAGCAGGTGTGGAGTTTCTGAAATAACATTCTGAACATATAATTCTAAGAGGTTCTAGAAATGTGTTCTGGTACAATTGTCGCAAAAAGTACTTTAGCTCACATGTTTACAACACACTTTGTCCTCTGTGGGTGGGTGGGAGGTGTTGACATGTAGTCCACCACATTTAGCCTTTTATGTTTTTCATTAGCGCATTGTAATGACACATCATAACAAGGTTCAGAGTGAAAAAACATACACGCACGCAGCACATTGTATGTTTCTCATTCGGTCCCACCGCACTCCCTCCCTCTCTCCGCACATAATATTAATATTGGTATTGATGACTTTGTATATAAACACACTTGGGCTTTGGGGTGCTTGCTGCTGCAAAGGAGTCCACAGCAAGTGGTAGAAGAGCACGGTAAACAGTGTCCCTGTGCCTGATCCTACCGATTTCACTTGTGTTAGAAGAAGCTGGGGAGCCAGGCTTGGCGGTGGGCACCTGTCATCCCAGTACTTGAGAGACTGAGACAGGAGGATGTCAGGTTCACAGTCAGCCTCAGCAACTTAGTGAGGCCCTTCACAACTTAGTTGAAAATATGTTTCAAAATAATTTTAAAAAGAAAAGGATGCAGCATGGAGTTCGAAGGTAGAATGACTCTGGATTCAACTTCTAGTACCAAAAAAAAAAAAAAAAAAAAAAAAAAGAAAGAAAATAAAAAGAAGGAAGGGGGAGTAGGAGGAAGTAGTTGGGTTGCAGGTCAAGGAAATGGGGGTTTGTTCTGGCTTGGATGTTGGGTGAGGGGAGGTGGGACAGGTGCTACACCAGAGCTGTAGTCAAAACAGAGCAGCTTGGGCTCAGGCGAGCTGGGAGGGCAGGTGCCTGTGACGGCAGTGGTTTGCACAGGGCCTTTGTCTCTGTCTGCACCCACAGAAGGTCACAGGCTGGTCCTGTGGTCTCTCCATCCCAGACTGCACTCAGCAGTTTCTGCAAGGAGCCCTGGTTTCTTTATTATCTAGAACGAGCCGTGGGCTGTAGGGTTGTTCCCTGCTGTTGGGTTGCCGCTATTTCTACATCCTCTTACTGGACAGAGCTAAGAAACACAGTCTCAAAATTCATAGATTTGCACTGATCGTTTCAGTTTTAGTTCAGTCACACAATTCTTCCTCTCGGTTCCACATTTCTTCTCTGTGTCTCTCTTCTCCACAGTGAGAGCCCTAGTTCCCTGTAACACCCGATTAGATGTGTCTGCCCATTTCCTCTATCCTGTAATTTGAACAAAATAGTTTCAGAATCACTACACAGAGCTATTACCAACAAGCTGCTACTGCTTTATAACAAGTGAAGTTGATGATGGTTTCTTTTTCTTGTAATTATTTTGGTGCTTAGAATACAGCCCAGTACTAACTTACAGTCAAAGAATTGTGCTGAAAAGTGGCTTGAATTAATTTTTTTCTGTGCAGTTTTGTATTTGGTGTGTGCTTGGTTTAATTTTGTTGTATGTAGTCCATCTTAGATTGATTTTTTTCCCATCCTTTTTCAGTTCTTCCTTTTGTCATCTAAAGTGGTCAACTCAGCAAATTTTATTCCTATCTATACTCTCCAATCTGCTTTCTACCAAGCCTCAAATACAAATGAGGTTATTACTTTATGATTCATCTTCTATTTCTTTCTTGAAAAAAAAAATGTTATATGTAAAGTTACCTTTTTTTCTTGGCACTGGGAATTGAACCCAGGGGCATTTTACCTCTGAGGTACACCCCAATCTTATTAATTTTTTTTTAAATTTTGAAACAGGGGTCTCGCTAAGTTGCTGAGGGTTTAAGTTGCTGAGGCTAGCCTTGAACCTGTAATCTTCCTGTCTCAGTCTCTCCAAGTACTAGGATTACAGGTGTATGCCATCATGCCTGGTTCTGAGTTCTTTGTTCTATTCCGTTGATTTATCTATCTATTCTTCTGTCTATTCTTCTGGCAATATCACACTGTCCTAATTGTTTCCTTTTTTTTTTTTTTTGCGGTACTGGGGATTGAACTCAGGGGTGTTCTACCTTCGAGCTATACCCCCAGCCCTATTTTTTATTCTTTATTTTGAAACAGGGTCTCACTAAGTTGCAGAGTGCCTCACTAGGTAGCTGAGGCTGGCCGCGAACCCGGATCCTCCAGTCTCAGCCTCCCAAATGCTGGGATTACAAGCGTGCACCACCATGCCTGGCTTGTCCTAATTGTTTCTTTAACTTCATTATTGGGTAAAAAATTCTTCCCACTTAATTCTTTATTAAGATTATTTTCGCTTCTCCAGAGCCTGTGCCTTTCTATGCATAGTCTAGAATAAGCTTATCTGTGTCTATGCAAAAGCTTACTGGGATTTTAATAGAAATTGCATTCTATAGGTAAAAATTTGGGCAGAGTTGATAGCTGTTATGGTTGGATCTAGAGGGTCCTCCAAAGGCTCTTGTGTTGACAGTTTGGTTCCCAGTGTAGCAATGTCCAGACGTGGGGCTTTGGAGGAGTGAATGGATCTTGAGAGCTCTAGGATTCTAATCTCAATTAATTAAACCACTGATGGATTCATAGCTGAATAGACTATAGGGAGGTGGTAGAAACTCTAGGAGGTAGGGCCAAGTTGAAGGGAGTGTGTCCTTGGGGACTCTATGCTGTCCATACCCCCTCTCCCCCAATGTTCTCTCTGCTTTATAGCTGCCATAAAGTAAGCAGCTCTGCTTCACCATGTCCTTCCCATCATGGTGCTCTGTTTCACCACAAACCACAGGTCCAGAAACAGTGGAGTCAAGGGATGGGACTGAAACCTCTGAAACTGTGATCCAAAATAAATCTCCCCTTCCTTTAAGTTGTTTTTCCCAGGTATTTTGCCACAGCACTGAAAAGCTGATCAACACAATATTTTTATTTTTACTGTTTGAGTCTTCCAATCCATGAGCATCGCATGTCTCTTCATTTACTGAAGTCTTTGATTTCTCTCATTCAAAAATTTCTAACTTTCAGCATAAATATCGTGCATGTGTTTTATTAAAGGTACACAAGAGTTTTATTTTATTTGGAATGATTGTAATGATATTGCATTATAAATGTTGGTTCCTTAGTGTTCACTGGTTTATATAGAAATGTGATTGGTTTGGGGGTAGTTAATCTTATACTGTGAACATGCTGAGCTCACTTATTAGTTTTAAAAGTTTTTTTTTTTTTTGGTAAATTTCTTGGAATTTTTTACTTAGAAATCATGTCATCTTCAAATAGTAAGAGTTTTCTTTCTTTCAACTTGGGTGGCTTTTATTTCTTTTTCCTGCCTTATTGCAATGGCTAGGATATCCAGTTCTATGATGCATAGCAGAGGTAAGAGTGGACCTCCTTGCCTTGTCTCTGGCTTTAAGGGGAAAGCATTCAGACTTTTCTAACTATAGATCTTTTTTATATAGATAATTTCATTAAGTTCAGATAATTCACTTCTATTACTAGAATTTTTGTATGTTGGAATTTGTCAAATGTTTTGTTCTGTGTCCATTGATATAATTGTTGGATTTTTTTCTTTAGCCTCTTGTCATATTGGAATAAATTGATCGATTTGTAAATGATAAGTGGTGTTGAACAGATAGTGAAAGAAGTAGACTCTGTAACACTGAAAAAAAAACTGAGTTGTTTAGATTTGAACCTATATTATATGTCATTTTCTGAAGTGTGCCCTGTGGTAGATTCTTTTAAATGATTCACATACACACACACACACACACACACACACACACACACACACACACATGCACAACAATTGACGATTGCATGGTCAAATCAGTTTGAGAATCAGTGAGCTAAACTAAATTCCATAGTTTCTTTGCTGTTGGGGTTATCAGAGTCCAAATCCTCTGTGTTGAGTGATTTCTGTATCTCCAAATAGTATAGTTTTCCAAACTTTTTTATTCACAAAATTATGCAATTTTTCCAGAATGTCTATGGCAATTGAAGAATAGACTTTGGGAAGCATTACCATGGGAAACAATTTGTTTTGCTAATTAATATTCCTGACCCAGCAGAATATTATGGAAGAAAGGGTATATACTCTGATGGTGCTTGCCCATGTAACATTAGTAGTTCCTCAACTGCTGTAAAGTTTATTTCATAGATCGGGGGAAAAAAACTGACTCCCATGGGTGGACAATAGGATGCTGTTAAAACTGGGCTCTGCAGCCGAGTATTTGGGTTCAAATATAGAATTTACAACCTAGAATTGGAGGAACACTGGGTGAGTAACATGACTAACAATTCCTGCTCTTTAAGATTTAAAAGGAACCAGGTGTGGTGGTGCAAAACTGTAATCCCAATACTTGGGAGGCTGAGACAGGAGGATTGCAGGTTTGAGGACAGCCTTAGAAACCTAGTGAGGCCCTCCATAACTTAGTGAGACCCTGTTTCAAAATAAAAAATAAAATAAAATACCATTGAGGTGTAGCTCAAAGTAGAACACCCCTGAGTTCAATCCCCAATGCCACCCAACAATATTTTAAAAGGGGTCAAATGAATGACATATGCGAAGCATTAGGGAAGTATTGAGCCATAGCAATGATCCAGTAGTCATTTCCTGGGGTGTTGCCAATCAGAGGAAGAAGTGAGATGGTTAGTAAGCTTTGGGAAAGGAGACCTGAGGACCATTGTCAAACGAGCTAGGAGAAGGAGAGTCTCTGGTCCCACAGTGGATGTTTGGTGGAACAGGGTGGTGAGAGTCAAAGTGGGAAGGAAGAGATTGCTTCCGAACATATTTTTACAGGCGCTCTTCAGTGTTTAGTGGTTGAGTTTGGTGGGGGTTAGACAGGACAACTTAGAGATAGCATCGAGGTTCAACCTGTCTTGATCAACATTCTCACTGCTATAATCCAAAGCAATTTAGCACACAATATAGAAGAAGGAAGATTTATTTGTTCACAGTATTTTTGGAGATTTTGGGTTCAGTCCATGTGAAGCTGGTTTCTGGACATCTCAGAGCATGGCACCGGGACGAAGCAGAGAGAGGGAGAGAGTAAGGGTCTGTTCACACATCATGCAGTCTGGAAACACACACACACACATGCGCACGCGCGCACACACACACACACACACACACACACACACACACACACAGGACAAGAGAAATGTTCCTCATATCACAGGGGCCGAAAGTAAGAGATAGAAAGCAAGCAAGAAAGGGGATTCAAAGACCAAAAGCATAGTCCCTAATGCCACATGTCCAGCCACACCTGACTTGCTTAGTTCCCACCCAGTAAATCCATTACAGTGGATTCATCTATTGATAGGATTACAAACCTCATGATTTAACTATATCAACCCTGAGCTATCCAGGGGACATTCTATATCTGACAATAACAACCTCACACTAGGGAAGAGGGCTTGGCAGCTTCTATGAATGTGCTCTAGATACACGTGTGCAAGCTGGGGGACTTCAGGATTCTATCTAGTTAAAAATGATATCGATCTTTTAATTTTGGGCTTTAACAAGAGAAAAGAAAGTAAAGAATTTTAGTCTGTTTATGCCAAAGCCTGAAACTTGATCGATGCCTGCTGAAGTACCCATCTGATGACATAGCTGTGCTACCAGGAATATTCTTCCTCTGGTGCAACTTTGAACTTGAAGACATCTCAGCTTTTTATCGAGGGCAGTGAAGTGTTGGAACAGCTCCTCTGAGAGGAAATTAAGACAGAGAAAGGCATGCTGGTGCTCAGAAGGAAGAAGAAAAACAATACGAGAAGGAGGAATTGAAAAGGTCTCTAGAGAAATCAACATGCATAAATTAAAGAATGAGAGAAGGATAATGTGGTTGTAATAGCAGAGAAGATTGAAGAAAATGGAAAACCTGGTAAAAATGACTTAAAACAAGCCAGATGTATAAAATTTAACACACCCTGCATACATAACCATGAACTTTACTTTGTGTTAGAATTTAGTCCAAGTTTGTTTTCATCTCATTTCTCATTTTCTTGTGTTCTGCCTTTGGGTTCTATGGGAACCCACAGGAGCTGGGAATACTATTATCAGAAAGAAATAGGTCTCAGAAGATTTGCACAAGAAATATTTTAATGAACTGGTATCTTTGGTTAATAACATATTAGCTGTTATTTACATTAGCTGAAATTGTCTTTCTCCCTATTTCTGATTTTTATGGGTCTCTCCCTCCAGGTTATCTTTTCCAACTGTTCTCAGGATAACAATCTACAGTGCTGAGCACCAGGGATGAGGGAATTTTCTCAGTTGATTCTGTTTATTTCTGGACCAAGCACAGGGGCTTCAAATAAGCCAAAGTTGATGCTTTCAGGAAAAAAGGGAACTAATTTATATTTGGTTGGTGTGGCAGACAGAATAATGGACCCCTTCCCAAAGATATCCATATCCTAATCCCTGGACACTGAGTCTGAGAGTTTTTAATGACAAAAGTTACTTGGAACATGTGGCTAAGATCATCCTGGATTGCCTAAATGGGTCCAATGTTATGGTAAGATTTTGTCAAAGTGGAAGAGGAGGCAGGGAGGAGAGGCAGAGGAGATATGAGGAAAGAAGAATGGTGGGGGACAGGTTCTGCTGACCATGAAGATGGAGAAAGGGCTGCACCCCACCACACACACCAAGTGACAGAGGCTGACTCTAAAGATGGGAGAGACCAGGAGATAGACTCTTGCCTGGAGCCTACGGAATAGCTCTGCGGGAATTTAGATTTTAGCTCAGTAAGATGCATCGTATTAGTCAGGATTCACTAGACTGACAGAACTTACAGGACACATAAAACAGGTGAAAGGGGATTTATGAAATCATCCTACAGTGTGAAGCAGTATAGTTCTCAGTGGCTGCCTGCATGGGAGAGCCAGAGGAACCAGCAGCTGGTGGAGCCGTCCAAGAGCTGGAACCACAGAATCAGAGCAACAGATAATGTAGTCCCAGTCTAAGATGGAAAAGCCAGGAAACTCTCCAGAGAAACGATGGTGAAAGTCCAGTGCGAAGAGCTGCAGGCTCATATCTCAGAGGAGAGTGGAGGTGCTTTTCTCAGGAAGAACCACGTGTGTCTTCAAACTACATTCTCCTTTTTTATCCAGGCCCTGCGCCTAACACAACAGTGCTACTTACATTCAGGGCAGAACTTCCTCTTCAATTGGCCATTTCATAAGCAATCATCTCACCAATATACCCAACATTGCCAAATCTTGGGTGTTTCATAATCCAGTCAAGTTGATAATCCAGGCTAAACATCACACCCACGATGGACTTCTGACTTGACTTCTTTCTTTTTTGTACTAGAGACTGAACTTAGGGACATTCTTCCTCTGAGCTAAACCCCAAGCCCCTCCTTTTTTGGAAAACAGGGTCTTGAACCTGTGATTCTGCTGTCTCAGCCTCCAGACTCTAGAATTACAGGTGTGGGTGACCAAACTCGGCCCAGACTTGTCTTAAATGACTAAAATCATGAAGATTTTCTACAATAGCATGTAGAGAACAAACACAGCAGCTAAAAATACATAAATTATTTCCTGACAAAGAGGGGGGGGGGAGAGAGAGAGAGAGAGAGAGAGAGAGAGAGAGAGAGAGAGAGAGAGAGAGAGATTCCAGATATCACCATTTAAGACAGAGATAGAGATAAGAGAACAGAGCAGCAGAACTGCCTAGATAGCTAACCTCCAAAATTGTGAGAACTTATAAACTACTGTTCAGCCACTAATCTTTGGGGGTTAATTTGTGATGCAGCAAAAAGGATTGATAAACAGGTAAGTCCCAGTTGTGGCCAGTGAGACGTGAGAAAATCTGTTTAAAAGTTTTCTCTCCTTGGTAAAGGAGACACAAAAGGAGATCTTTTCCTGAGGATGCTGTGGCTTCTATCCTGGAGACGAGTGGAAAGAGGGGCTCTGGAGCCTTGTGCAGGGTCTATACTAGCCCAGGCTTCCCTTTTACCAGGTCAACTGACATTTCTTTCACTAGCAGTAGTAAACAAAGTTAGGTAGATCTGAGGTGTGAGTTAGAAAAATGGAAATAAATCTAGAACTATATGCAGGATGAGATTTAAGACAGGATCGTGCAGTTGCAAATCTGAAGTCCTGACAGCAGCAACCTGAAGGTGTTTCCTGAGTTCAGGTTGACACAGGAGGTTGAAAGTCTGCAGCAACCCACCGGCCCGACTTCAGCCACCTCTGGCACACATGTGGGGTATTGTGAGGAAGATCCCAGGCAAGAGGCTGCCGCAAGCCTCCTACATGCAAAGCCCTCACATCTGCCACCACAGCTGAACGATCACAAGAAGTATGAATTTATCCAACTTAACTTGTGAGATAGCAGCTCGATGGAATTTATATCCTGGTTCTCTTCTGATTTTCAGATCTCATGTAAGGGCCTTTCACTGGCAGAATTTAACTTGGAATCTTGCTGGCAGGGATCCCGGTACTTATAGCACCCAGGGCTCGGGCTCCCACAGAGAACAGAGAAGGAGAGGATGGTGCTGCATGGCTGGGAGACAAGCTGGAACATCTGGCCAGCCTCCGCCTCCTCTCCCCAGGATGGAAGGAGCTGAGGGTCCAGCAGAAAGCCTTCAACTCTCCCTTTGAGTCCACTCTTGTATTTATCAAGGTCCTGTTAAGATGTTCTGGCACCTCCTTCCTCCTTTCCATTCTAAGAACAAATCCACAAAGTAAGAGTTAATATCATGGTTAGGCAACAATTGTTTACTGAACATTTGTTACACACTGGACACACTCTTGGCCTTTGGGACTGAGCTGTGGTGACTCAGTTTCCAGGTTTTCTAGGGACTGTCCTGCTGTTAGCACTGTGTCCTGGGATAATGCTTGATCCCAGGCAAATCTACACAATTGGTCACATGTGATATGGCATCGAAGATGGCTGTCTATGCTCAAAGAATTTGTATGCAAGTGGGAGAATCTAGGGAAGACACAAGCCAATAAAATTAAGACCAAAGGCACCATTTCACCTGGAATGTGGCCTCCGATTAGAAAGAATGCAGAGTCTTGTTTGTATATTAGATCATCTCTTCATTTTGCAAAAGGAGCTGGCTCCTCTCATGCTAGGGGATGACAGAAGTGGTTCCCTGGGGCACAGTCTTGTTTTCAGGAGGACCATTCACTACTCAACTTGCCCCCAATAGACATGTCTAGGATAGGTGTTCCCCATCCCCAGAGGTGACACTGTTATTCTGTCTTATCCAGCCTGCCCTTCCCAGGACCTCGTGATCTTTGAAGAGAAGTAGGCAACTCATTAAAGAGAACACAAGCACTGGAGAGAGGTAAATGGGGCCTCTGGCCCTGCTACCCCAGCAATGGCATTGTTCTCAGCTTTCTGCTGGATCAGGGTAGCTTGACAGGGCTGGTTAGAAGACCACAGCCTCCCAAGCCAGATGACCAGAAGAAAGGAGGACTGGACCCAAGTGTTCTTGGACACTGCCATTTCAAGGGTGACCACCATCCTGTTTTGTCCAGGAGTGAAGGATATCCTGGGACATGGGACCTGAAACCCACAGCCCTCTCAGTAGCTCTTAGGTGACCGTGGAGTTCATCGTACAAATCAAGACACTTTTGAGTCTGAGTGTGGTGACTCACACCTATAATCCCAGTACTGAGGCTGAGACAGGAGAATCACAGGTTCAAGTCCAGACTCAGCAACTTAGGAAGAACCTCTGAAATTTAGGGAGATTCTTTTTCAAAACAAGAAGGGTTGTGGTATAGCTCAGAGGCAGAACTCCCCCTGGGTTCAATTTCTACTACTACAAAACAAACAAACAAACAAACAAACAAACAAACAAAACAAAAAGCAGAGAGAGAGAGAGAGAGAATTATTATATCAATTCAACAAGGTGCATGTTGGAGTTGAGAGAGGAGCCTGAGAAATAGGACCTTAGCCATCTAGACTTCACCTGTATTTGATCCAAATTCCAGGGAGATGTGCACATCATGCAACCGAGTCTGCAGTCCTCCCTCACTAAGGTGGTGAGCCATGGGGCAAGGACTATAGTGTAAATGCTGACTGAGTCGATCAGCTGTAAGCCACATTACCCAGTGACAGACAGAAGTAATCTCGGGGCTCAAGAAAAACAGGGAAACAACAAAAAGAGAAATTCAAAAATTTGCAGTAAAAAACAAACAAAAAAAAACATCTAGACAGACTATATCTTAACTTAAACATAAAAATATTTTCTGCCATTTTAGGAAATAGGATTTCTTTCCATAACTAGGGATGCAGCAGTATTGAAAGAATGTGAGGAAAATAATCTTTCTAGCCTTGAGGGTGTTAAGAGTTCCTCACTGGGTCCTGCCAAGGGCGGAGCACACTTAGAGGGGTACCAGAGTTCTGATCTGTCTTTCTCCAGCCTCTCTGTGGCTCGGCAGAGCTCTGGGATTCCCTGAGAGGACTGAGGACTGGAGGGTCACAGGTGGTCAACCGGGGAGCAGGATTTGAGCCCAAGCCTCTTCTTCCTGAAGCCAGCACTCCTTTTCTTGGAGGATGGCAAGGCACTTGCCATGAGTAGCCACAATGAAGAGGAGAGCGTTATCAAAGGGCAGCAGCATGGAATGATGGGAATAGAGAGGAGAAAGGAAGGAGCTGTCAAGGGAAGTGGAACTGGGGGAAGAGATAGTGGATATCCAGAGCTGTGCTGCCCGCTGCTTCCTGATGTCTGTAACCAAAATTCTCAGAGAAGAGCTTAACATTTACACAGGCTTGACACTCACGGTCTGGGGCCCTTGGAATGTGCCACAGTGTTTATTTCTTTGAAATCCTTAGACCATCAAGAAAGCAAAGGTTGCAAGTGAGAGAGGAAGAAAAGGACAGTGGTGCAGGGAGTCGTGGGTGAAGCCTGTTGGACTCTCAGCAAACTAAGAGCAGGTGAGAAGGGGGGCCTGGGTTCCTGCCCAAGTGGTACCATTTTCAGTGGTTCATTCAGTCTCATAGTAGGGAGATATATGTGCTGCAAAAAGTTCTTCCCTTAGAATATTGTAATATGTCTAAGTATAAACCTGGATCAGCATGGCAGAGCAGTATGGTATTCTATTGTATGGATTTATTACAATTAATTCAACTGATCCATTAGACATGGACATGCATACATTTCCAATCTTCTTAATTAAATGCTATAAAAATATTTGCACAGTCTTTAGATAGGCATTTTTGCTAAATTTCCTATACTTATCTTTTTAAGATAAGTAGCTTGAGGTGATTTTCTGGGTCCGAATTTATAACAAGTATTTTTCAATACTTGTTGCTTAACTCTGTGAACATATAAAACCTTTCTACTGGATTACCCTTCCACCAGCAGCACGGGCAAACTATGCTCCCACCTGCTCTTGCTGACAGGGGTCATTGTCATTCTTTTGTTTATATTTATAATTTTGATGAGCAAAAATTAGTATACTATTGTTTTAATTTTCATTGATGACAAATAATGAGAGTAAATATATTTTTCTATTTGTCTTTTTCTAATCTTTTGTGAATTCATGTTTAAGCTCTACTGTCTTTTTAATTTGTGTGTATGTGTTTTGACATTGATATTTAAACACTTTGTACTTAGAAAATATCATACTTCTATTTCATATCTTTTATATATCCTTCTGCAGATTCTCCTTTCTTTTTGTTTTGTTATTGTATGTTTTCCATGCCAAAGTTTTTGGTTTGTTTGATTTTTTTTTGTTTTTTGATACTGGGATTGAACTCAGGGGCATTCTTCTTCAGAGCTACATCCCCACGTGTGTGTGTGCATGTTATGGGAGATTGAACCCAAGGGTATTCTACCTATTAGTTATGCCCCTGGCCCTTTTTATTTTTTATTTAGAAACAGGGTCTTACTAGGTTGCTGAAAGCCCTGCTACATTGCTGAGGCTATCCTCAAACCTGCAATCCTCCTGTCTCAGCCTCCCAATAACTGGGATTATAAGCAGACACTGCAATTGGCTCCTCATCCCTTTGTATTTTTTATTTTGAAACAGGGTCTCTCTAAGTTGCTGAGGGTCTTGCTAAGTTGCTGAAGTTGGCCTTGAACCTGCAATCCTTCTGTCTTATCCGCCCACGTACTAGACTACTCTTGCTTTCCCTGGTCCTTTCAAGGTGTCTTCATGGTGTCCTTCTGTCTATCACCTTTCTCTGTAACCTGTGCCACTTCTACAGGCTTGGCTGGATCTGGGCTCAGCTCCTTGGGAAGATCTCTTCCTTCGCTGCCTCATTTTCTTTCTGTCGCTCATGTCTGGCTGCTCCATTTTTAGGGAGGTTGCTGTTGATTAGGAGGCTCAGATATGGCCAATCAGCAGTTTCTTTCCTAAGTTCCCCATTCACCTCTCACCCAATGATTTTAGCTTCTATTAACATTTGTCTTAGTCTACTGTTTTAATAGGGGTTGAAAAATGGTGACTTAAAATATATCTAGGACTGTTTTTTTTTTTTTTTTCCACTTGGTGAAATTGAACTTTTTACAAAGAGAAAGTTGGGTCATCCAGCAATGCAGTTGGTACAGGAAAGGCAGGCTGACTGTCTCATTCTTTCCCCTTCCTTCCCTCATGCTAGAATTGTGCATTGGAAACAGAAAAAAAAAAAGACAGGAAATTGTGTGATGCTGCACCAGTGATGCGGTGGATTTTGCTGTACATCCTGGTTCTATCAATATATGGTAGCGTTAAAGAGGTGTTCTTTCTTTCTTTTAAATCATAGAAAAGGCCTTTGGTAAGGATCACTAAGGGATATTGGGAGTTGGGAGGAGGATGCTGGTTCCTTTCCATGAGTGGGAGATGATCTTTCTCTGCGTCACTGACCCTCCTTCTGGCCACCTCCACTTGTTCTTCTGGTTGGAACATTTGGAACGACCGTTCTTGAGATACTGTGTTTCATTTGTCTCAGGTTATTTCTACCATTGGCTTTGTAACCTACTACTGACCATGTAATCTTTTTTGCATTTTTCCTTCTTATTGTGTAAGATTGTATAGCTTCATGTAGGAAGAGTAAATTTTTTTTTCAGTACTGGGGATTGAACTCAGGGGCGTTCTACCTCCAAGCTACATCCCTAGCCCTATTTTTTATTCTTTATTTTGAAACAGGGTCTTACTAAGTTGCGTAGGGCCTCAGTAAGTAGCTGAGGCTGGCTGTGAACCCGGATCCTCCGGTCTCAGCCTCCCAAATGCTGGGACTACAAGCGTGTGCCACCACACCCAGCTAAGACTAAATTTTTTATCCCTGAGACTATCATAGTGGGATAACTGGGTACCACTGGGAACTATACAATGCTAATTGTTTCCTTCCTTTCTTCCTTCCTTCCTTCCTTCCTTCCTTCCTTCCTTCCTTCCTTCCTTCCTTCTTTCCCTCCCTCCTTTTTCTTTTTTCATGCTGGGAATTGAACCCAGAGGCATTCTACCCCCAGCTACACCCTGAGCCCTTTTTAAATTTTGAACCAGGATCTCACAAAGTTGCTAAGGGCCTCAACAAATTGCTAGATCTGGCCTCGAATGTGTGATCCTCCTTGTTTTAGGCTCTCACATACTGGGATTCCAGGCATGTGCTACCACATCTGGCTTTATGTTCTTTATATTACAAAATTTTGATATCCTCTAAGAAGAAGGTAACAAAACCAGATGGATGAGTCCCTACAAAGAAACACAAAAACTATCTTTATTCTGTCTACCTTAATAATAAGAATAATTTTATTATGAGATATAGTGAGAATGAGAGTGAAGATGGTGTGCACGTGCATGTGTGTGCTTGTGCACGTGTAAGTGTTTAGAGCAGAAACAAACTTAGAAGGTGATTACAAAAGAGAGAAATTTGTGAAAAGTTCATAGCCTCTATACATGTAGATTTTGTGAGTCAGGGAGTAGGAAAATCAAACTTTCAAGCCTAAAACCCACAGATCTAAATATCATCTTTTATGATGGTAGACTCTGACATTTAACGTATTGTGAATTATGTGGGTAGACAGTGAAAACTTTAGCCAGTATTTGAGGTTCAATTTAGGACCAGACCTGGCCCAAATAAAGAAAGTTTGTCTTTGAGTTTATCTTGTAAAATCAATATATATTTTGGATATAAGCTTCTTTTCATCTTATTCACTGGGGAGATTGAAAATTGAGGCAAAAGAAAAGCTACACACTGGCAACCAGAAGGAATGCGATTGTCATGAGTATACAGAATACATGCTATAAAACCTAACCGATGGAAGTCACGGCTTTACCCTCATTCAGCAAATACTGATTGAGCATCTGCCAATGTGCCAGGCGCTAGGGACAGGGCCAGACTTTGTGCCTTGAGGAGTTTTTTTTTTTAGGCTAGTCTAGCAAGTGTGATAGGTAAGTAGGCAACTACAGTAGAATATGATAAGTATTCCAGTAAAGATACATTCACAGGAAGAACACTGGACCCAGTCTCGAAGGATCCAGGGAGAGTCCATCAGAAGGAATGTCCAAGCCAAGCCTGCTGGAGGGGAGGGAGCAGAGGAGCGAAGGCAATGCTCCCCACCTCACACCAGGGCAGAGGCTTCACAGTAGGAAACACTGGGCAGCCTCAAGTGCAAACCAGAGTGAGCAAAAGATTTGTGAGGCACGAGACAGGGAAGAACGGCAGACACCGACTGCAATGGGCCTTGCAATTCAGTAGGGAGTTTGAGTGTTCCCCTGAGGACAGGGGGTATTGAAAGAGCAACGTGAGTCAGCTGGGTGCTGTAGAACTCTACCTCTGGTCCCCAGTAAGTGCGCAGTAAACCCCTGAGCAGTGAGGAACAGCACCACCCTTTCTTCCTCTATGCTTTCAGACCTAGGGATGGTACAGGAGGAGGGGCCAGGTCAGCATCTTGACACGTCATTGAATGTACTGGGCAGATTCATCTGCAGATGCCTGCTCACCTGCCCAGTACTGGCTGTCCTTCCTAGTAGTCGCATGAACTGCAGGAACTCAAAGCCTCCGCCGTAACCCTTCCTGGTGGTTTAGCCAATAGAACCCCTCCCCCCATGACCTAGTCCATCAAAAGAATAAATAAAAAGTTGCTGTCCTCTGGTCCAACTAAGAAACTCTAGTTTCTAAGACATAGAAACCCCTAAGCATAGGACAGTTCTTTGGAAACAACAACTCGCATACTTTTTCTGTCAGAGAATGAAAGAAAAAGGAAAAACAGAGAGAGTAGCTAGAGGTAGGACCGGAACATGGTTAGATATGGGCAGAGATAAGAAAGCTTCCTGAATTAAGAAACTTCTCAAGATACCATGCTTTGATTGGCAGAAGAAAAACTGGAGAAGAAAAGTCAAAGAAACCAACTTCAAGTTCTGTGCATGCAGTTTCAATTTTAGCATTAAGAACAGAAGATGAGAAGTACATCCTTTTGACTTGTAGAGTCTAGGCAGGAAAAAAAGGAACAGAACAATAGAACAATATCTGAGTTGGGAACGAGACTGAGCAGCTGAAATGGTAAAGATGCTTCCAGAAGGGAAGAGAGCTCTTGACTTCAAAACAACCAGCTTCATGAAATATTAGCGCTGTATCTCAGCAGCCCCCTGACGAGGCTCTCGTGGTCCCAGAGCTCTGGGGCGGGGGCAGAGTAAGCCCCAGTGGGAGTAAAGTGCCCTGCTGTGCCTGCAGCTAGAAAGGGGCTGGGAACAGCAGGAGCTGCCAGTGACCAAGGGGGCGAGCACGGAGGCCACGTGAACAGGAAGCCCTTCACCAGCACACACAGCTGGGAGAAATGTTGGAGGAGCACACGCTTCAAGGTTAGTAGCCTTAGAAAAAGTCTGGACGTGGCTGAGTGCACATTTTACAAATGAATAGTGTGGGGATGAGTAGAAGTTGCAAGTAAAACTCTGTGAAACTGGATGCAGCAGGACAGGAGAGCTCCAGGCAAGAGCTGGAAGCAGCTGGGTATTCTGTCGATGCTCTGTAAACCTGCGGGCTTAATGATGGGCGTAGTTTTTAGTAAAAGGGTGCCAGGTGAGTACTTTCCTTGCTCTGTTTCCAGAAGAATTGTATTCATCATAAATCTGACAGCAGAGTTCTTGAGAATAAGAAAAGTGAGCTAATTTTACCAGTGTCTGGGCTATTAGGCTTAACCTTCTTTCTTTCAACAAAGACCAAGGATAAACTTAAATAATAAATGCCTGCTATCCAAGGATTGATTATACTATGCAAGTGTCAGTAAGCATTTTCTGTAAAGGGCCAGATAGCTAATGCTTACGTATTTGTAGAACAAGTGGTGACTGTTGTAACAACACTTAGCTTCAGCACTGTAGCACAAAACAAGCCACAGACTCTGTCGTAGAGGATCCCTGCTGAATACAAACTCAAGATCCTGATTTGAATGAAAGGGGGTTTGTGTGGGTCACCAGCGTCAAGGGGCAGGCCTTTAACTTGCTGAAGTTCTAGAGTGTCATGGTTTAGAGGAGACCACATGCCCTTCCTTGGAAAGATTTTCTTAAGGAGATTCACTGGGGCAGGGAGAAGAAAACTAGGCTACTGTGTCCCTGTGGAAATTGTGCTGGAGGCATGAGTTTCTTGTGTGTGTGTGTGTGTGTGTGTGTGTGTGTGTGTGTGTGTGTGTATCTGGTGCTGGGGATCAAACTCAGGAGCATTCTACTTCCAAGCTACATCCTCAGACTGATTTTATTTTTTTTATTTGGAAACAGGGTCTCACGAAGTTGTTGAGGGCTTTGAAGAATTACTGAGGCTGGCTTCAAACCTCCAAACCCTCAGCCTCCTGAATAGCTAGAATAATAGGCGTGCACCATTAAGCCTAACATTTTCCTTTGTGTGTGTGTGTGTGTGTGTGTGTGTGTGTGTATGTGTGTTACTGGGGACCCCAGCTGAATTTTCTTATTCTTATTTTGTAACAAGTTCTGATTAAGTTGTTGAGGCTAGCCTCGAACCTGCAATCCTCCTGTCTCATCCTCCCAAGTACTAGGATTCAAGGCATGAGCCACCACACCCAGCAGCATGAGCCTCTTAACAGTTGGGCTTCCCCCAGCAGAAGTACAAAGTCAACTCCTTGTGTCTGAGCGAGAGAAGAAACAAAAGACTTCACACCTGTAATCTCAGCCAGCCACGTGTTTTCTATTTAGCCGCATGTCGGCAGTTGTCTGAGCCAGCATGACAAGGTATCCAGTAGGAAGAGATCCTCCATCGCACATGGCAGGTGTTCTAGCGTGAGGTGGGGAAGGTGTGGTGGGGTCGTTCAGTAGGGACCAGAATCCTCCCGTGTCCAGGAGTGGTAGGGACATGTGGGCAAGCAGAGAGGATTGCAGGGAGCAGAGGCAATGGAGCAGAGCAGCCAGAGGTCCTGCCTGTGCAGAGGGAAGACAGTATGTGTGTGTGGAGATGGTCACCCAGGTCACCCAGGAGTCTGTTTTCAGCGCTGAGCACCTGAGATGGATTCAGATTCCTGTGGTTAGCTGACACGTTTTAAATAGTAGAGGAATCCAGTAATATTTTGATTAATGGCTTCTTTGAAGACAAAGCTCTTTTATACAGACAGCTCTATTAGAAAAAAAACCCTCAAGCCAAAACCCCTTCATAAATCATGCAAAAAATGGTTGCCGACACAACAAAAATAGCTCAAGCACAGTCTCTATTTGTCTTTGGCTAGATGTTGATAAATAGGGCTCACCCTCGGCAAGCTCTGAACGGCAGAGCGTTGGCTCCAGCCATAAGGCTGTTGGCGCCTTTCATGTGAATCTGTGACCTCTAGGTCCCTGGATTTCATAGTGCAGGTGCACCTAAGTTCTGGGCCTCTCTTGACCAAGTCAGCTCCGGTGCCTGGGGAATGAAGGAAGAGTGACTACAAGTTACTTTTGACAGTATCCCTTTCTCACGATTCCTCCTACATACCTGATACCTTACTCTCTATGAGAGGAAGTTTCTGGAGGGTCTCTTTGTAGGAGCCTTGGCGAGTCCTTTAGGATCTGTAGCAGGACGCAGGCACCTGCTTTTCCCTTGTTCCTCTCACCTCTTATGCACCTCTACCACACTTTACCCAGTGCTGACCCCCTTTCGTTTCCTGAGCATACAACCACAGGTACACAACCACAGGCACACAACCACAAACACACATGCATAAGTGCACTTAATAAGCAGTTAATGATTTTCATGTCTTATGTGCCAACCAGAACTATGATCTTTCACTCTATCTATCTATCTATCTATCTATCTATCTATCTATCATCTAATCTATTCTATCATCTATCTATCTATTTATCTTTCTATCTACTTATCATCTATCTATCTATCTATCTATCTATCTATCTATCTATCATCTTAATCTTGAACCCAGGGGCATTCTACCTCTGAACTACACCTTCAGCCTTACATTTTAAGTTTTTTGAAACAGGGTCTCACTAAATTGCAGAGGGCCTTGCTAAGTTGCTGAGGTTGGTCCTGAACCTGCAATCTTCCTGTCTCATCCTTCCAAGCATGCTATTTTCATTTATAGCCACCACGCCCAGCTCTTTCCCACTAGTTACTTCCAGCAGTTATCATGAAAGTGTGGCTTAGCATGTACCGCTGGCCTCTATTCTCCCAATGTACCGTGAGGCTCAATTTGCATCTGTGAGCCCAGGTATTTAGGGGATCGAGTGATATTTATAAACACACGGCCAGTAGCCAATGTAGTGGCTCCTGTGATCCTACAGACTGGAATATACTTGCATTCTTGTTTTCACTGGCAGACATCTTTATTGAGGCTAAAGTCACCCTAACATAAAATGAACCATTTTTTTTATTTATTTATTTATTTATTTATTTATTTATTTATTTATTTATTTATTTTTATACTTGCATTTGTGCACTGTCATTATACACCCTAGTGAGACTGGAGTGTGCATTCATACATGCAAGCATCACTTAGCGTATTTCAGCGTATGATCCAGTGGCATTTAGTACATTCGCAATGGTCGGAAGCTACCCCCCTCCAACAAATGCAAAACAACTTAATCATTCCCAAAGAAAACCCCAGAGCTTCTGCAGTAGCTCCCATCCCCTCCTCCCACCAGCTCCTGGTGACTGCCACTCAACTTTCCTCCTCTATGTGTTTACCTGTTTGTTTCATGTAAGTGGGATGCTCCTGCACGTGACCTTTTGCGCCTGCATTCCTTTAATGGCTGAACAATATTTCCTCGTATGGATATATTAAACTTCGTTTGTCCATTTATCTGTTGTTGCACATTTGGGTTATTTCCATCTTCTGGATCTCGTTAGTGATACTAAGAAGAACACGGGTGTACAAGTGTGTGAGCAGTCATTTAAAATTCTTTGGGGTTGCATACCTAAGAGTGAAATTGCTGGTTCATTTGGTAACCCTGTTTAGTTTTTTGGAGAGTTGGTAAACTGTTTTCCACAACAGCAGCACCATGTTGCATTCCTACCAGCAATGCACAAAAGTTCCAATTTCTCTACAACATGGTTATTTTTTTTTTCCTATTTTATTTGTAGCCATTCTGCTGGGTATAAAGTGCTTTCACATTGAGGTTTTGATTTGCATTTTCCTAATGACTAATGATGCTGAGCATCTTTTCCTGTGTTTTGGGGTCATTTTTATATCTTTTATTCAAGCATTTTGCCCCTTTTAAAATTGGGTTCTTTCTTTTTTTATATAAGAGTTCTTTACAAGCCGGGTATGGTGGCACATGCTTGTTAATCCCAGTACTTGGAAGGCTGAGACCGGAGGATCTGTGGTCGCAGCCAGCCTCAGCTACTTAGTAAGGCCCTCGCAACTTAGTGAGATACTGTTTCACAATAAAGAATAAAAAATAGGACTAGAGGTGTAGCTGAGAGGTAGAATGCCCCTGGGTTCAACCCCCAGTACTGCAAAAAATTAAAAGAGAGAGCTCTTTATATATTTTGGATATCACATACTAATCAGGTAAATTATATTGGCAAGTATTTTCTTCCATTATGTAGGTTGTCTTTTCTCCTTCTTGAAAGTGCCCTTTGAGCTGGGCGTGGTGGCACACGCTTGTAATCCCAGCATTTTGGAGGCTGAGACTGGAGGATCTGGGCTCATGGCCAGCCTCAGCTACCTAGTGAGGCCCTCCGCAACTTAGTGAGACCCTGTTTCAAAATAAAGAATAAAAAATAGGGCTGGGGGTATAGCTCAGAGGTAGAATGCCCCTGAGTTCAATCCCCAGTACTGCAAAAAACAAAAACAAAAACAAAAACAAAAAACCAAGAAAGTGTCCTTTGGTGCACACAAAACTTTTAATTGTGATGAAGTCCAATTTACTTTTGCTTTTGTTGCTTGTATGAGTGCGTAGATATGCATGTGAGTCTGAGTATATGTGTGAGTGTGAATGTGTGTATGTGTGTGAGCATGTGTATATTTGTGTGTGTGAGCTAATGTGAGTGTGTAAATATATGTGTGTGTGTGCACAATAAGGGGGCATGTGAAGGGACATAGGTCTGAGCTATGACAAGGTGCATGCAGGGGGCAGTTAGGAGGATACTGACTTGGGAACTTAGGAATTCTGGGACTTGGTTTAACTCAGTCTTTGTAGTCTTATTTTTTGTTGATGTCTATTAAGAGGAAATCTTATAATTATGACTTGATGGATGGAATAAATTTTTCCAACTCAGATTTATATTCGCAAGCTCTTGCAGCCCCAGTCCATTCTCAATAGTGACCAAAATTATCTTTCAAAAGTGTAAAACTGTCCACATCACTTATATCCATAAGGTAGTCGATGGCTCTGTGTTCCTTTCATAGATGGGCTTATGTGATACATTAGTTCCTTTACCTGCGTCATTAGAAATGCTTTTCAAATCAGATTCAGCCCTGACTTTGATCGCTTCTCTGCCTTCTAGTCTGTGTTAGACACATAAAGAATAGTCACACTTTCAGACTGTAGTCACTTTGCTAGGTTGTAGTTTACACCTCTAGACTTTAGCTACACCCTTAGATGGTAGTCATGCCCTCAGACTGTAGTTACACTCCTGAGTTTCAGTTACATCTTTATACTACAGTCACACACTAGGCTACAGTCACACTCCTAGACTATAGTCACACCACTAAACTATAGTCACAACTCTACACCATAGTCACATCTTCAGACTATAATCACACCTGTTGGACTGTGGTCATACCTATTAGACTGTGGTCACACCTATTAGACTGTAGTTACAGCTCTACCATAGAATCACACCCCAGACTGTAGGCATACCTCTGACAATAGTCACATTTCCCAAAAATACCCTATGTAGGCATGTCTTCATCTTTTACCCATTTTTTTGAACCTTTCCCAAGTCTATTAGAGTGAATTGTTCCCTCTTTAAGCTTTCATAAAAGCTAATCAAATAATTTGTATAGAAATTATCATTTCATGCAATAGATTAGCTTTTTATCTTTCTAACCCACTAGTTCTGCATGGCCTATGGGCAGATACCACAATCTTCTCCTGCTTGTATTTCTGGGGACTAAACAGAGTACCTGCATAACAAAGTAATTGCTGCATTGAATCACTTGCAAAATAGAGGCCATGGGTACCTCTTCTGACTATAGAACAACGAGATTAGAGTCACAAACAATATCATAGAGGTAAGAGCTTTATGGAAAATAAAATGCTATGTAAGCATCAAGTGGCACCATATTATCACAGGTACATATTCTGGCTATTTTCCGAGTCTCCTTACATTGTGAACCTCACATTTTCTGCAAAAGCTCCTACGTGAGATACTGAGGGTGAGTGGTTGACACCAACTGAGCCACTTCTGGGTTGAGTCAGTCACATGGGAAGTTGGGGGTTGGCATTGTCTTCAGCGATTCCTGCTTCCCCTTTCCTTAACTTCCACTAACCTGTGATTTTGACCCTTTCACAGGGGCTAAATACCATTCAGTTCCTCTTTTTGCAGAAATGCAACTTTTGTACTGGTATGTTAATATATCCCTCACCGAGTCCTAGGAATTAGAATTGTTCATTTACGAGAGAAGGAGGAAAATAGCAATGACCCTAAGAAATCAATTGCATTTTGAGATGGTACTATTGTTATATACTGTGTAACCCTAGGGGGGCTGGGTGAAGAACACACAGGGCTTCTCTGTACTGTTTTTGGAACTCCTTGGGACTCTATATTTCAAAATATAAATCTGAAAAACACTCCGACTCATAATAGATTCTTATGTGGTCTGGGCAGGTATCTTTGGTATCAAGAGAACTTCAATGGCTTGTTCATCTTCCCCAAAGCAAATGTTTGAGGCGAGCAAGGAAAGGCCACGCCTGAGGGGCTGGGTGGAGACCCCACCCGCAGAGCCACAAGACCCCTCCCACCGGCCTGCAGTCTCTGCTCCAACCTCACCTTCCCCACGAGTACTACGCCAGGGTTTCCTGTCCAAAAGGTGTATGCTGGCCCCTGCCCTATCTCCACTTTTTTTGTTTTTTTTTTCCTCGTGTGCTTACCCCCTATGACTTGTTATATATTTTTCTTTTAATTCTTTTATTTTAGTTTCTGTCCCATCATGACAAGAGTTATTTATTTATTTTTTTATTTTAGTGTATTGTGTATCCTCATTTCCTAGAGCAGAGCTTGGCACCAAGAATGCACTCAGCAAATGTGTGTTGAATGAATGAATTTTTGCAGAAAATGAGATCTGGAAAATAAACCGTTTCCCCAAGAGAGAAGTAACTCAAATCTGCCCATCCTTGTATGACAGCAAGGCTGCTTTTGAATCTAAGACCTTTTTCCTGTGTTCGTACTTCAGAACAAGAAGACGCGGTTGATAATATCTGAGAGGAAGGAAACAGAGCATCGTGCGGGGCCTGTCTGTGCAACATTCATTTTTTTATAGACCAGTCTCCCAAACTGTTTCCAGAGATGGATTATCTTACTTTCCTGTTGGCTATTCTTCAGGTATACCGAGGTAAAAATAATCTTTATGTCTTCATTTTATTTTGCTTTAATTTTTTTGTCTTCATTTTAAAAATTAGCTGGTTTTGGTCTTTTAGTGTGATATGTACAAAATTCTTCAGATAATTTCTCACTTGTTCAGAGAACTAAAAGTTACAAATGCCAGTTATCAGCCTTTGCCATGATCTCAATTTTCTGTCTTGTTAGGACTTAGCAAGTTTAAGATATTTATTTGGTGTCTCCATGATGTCTAACTGAATCTATGTGGTGTTGTGTATTTCAGTGCTCTGTGAAGAGATTATTTGGGACACGGCTGTTAAATTTGCTAAGGATATGACTCTAGAATGTGTGTATCCTTCGAAGGACATCATCACCCAGAAGGAGTGGTCTAAGGTCAATGGTAGAAATAAAGAGAGCGTAGCCATTTTTAACCCTGACCATGGTATGTTCATACAGAAGCCCTATGAGGACAGACTTCACCTTCTAAACTCAACCGCAGTTCCCAACGATGTGACCCTGTCTTTTTATAATGCCTCTGAAGCTGATGTCGGCATCTATTCCTGTTTTGTTCATACTTACCCATCTGGATCCTGGGAAAAGATAATACAGGTGGTTCTCCCAGGTAAGGGCAAGTTCTCTTTTCCTTTTATCCATGTACAATATTTAATTCTGTGAAGTCCAAATAGAAGCTACAAAGTGCTTTATCCTATTCCTGTGGTGTCTTCCAAATCCAGTCCCAGATTCTATATGCTATTACTTCAAAGGACGGATACTGTGAATCAATTTCATTTTTCTTAATGTGCTATTATTTATTTTCTCTTCCTTCCTTCTTTCCTTCCTTCCTTCCTTCCTTCCTTCCTTCCTTCCTTCCTTCCTTCCTTCCTTCCTTCCTTCCTCCCTCCCTCCCTCCCTCCCCTCTTTTGTGTTGGTACTGGGGATTGAGCCCAGAGGCATTCTACTGCTATGCTACACCCCTATCCTTTTAAATTTTGAAATAAGATTTTGCAATCTCTATGAACTGCATTATGATATGAGACTATAACACACCAATAAAAATATAAGAAAATAAATCGCTAATTGTGATGTCAAGAAGAGTCTACGAATGTCTTGGAGTGTTTTCTGCTGGATCTACCAGCAAGTGTGGCTCGGTCCTTATATAGCAATGACCACACAAGTGGGTATGGTATATTGAAAACGCTTGGGCTTTACAGCCACTACTTTCTCTATAACCTTGTGTTGGTGATTTGCCCCCCCGTGACTGTCAGGTTCCTGAATACTAAATCAAGCTAATAATATCTCTGTTTTTCAAATGGTTTAGAAAGAATATAGCTAGAGAACTTGGCCCATGCTTATTAGAGAATAGGTGATATCATTATCACCACTATTCCTATTATTTCCTACATCTTTGATGTGAAATGATTAATAGTGAAACTTTCAGATATCAATGACAGTCTAAAGAAGGGAATATTTTGAAACCATTGTGTTTCTCATCTCGTGACTCAGAAACTATATCCCAAAGCATTATATGATGTTTGATATATTGCTTTATACCTATCTATCTATCTATCTATCTATCTATCTATCATCTATGGTGCTGGGAACTGAATCCAGGGTATTGCATATCCTAGGCAAGTGCTGTACCAGAGCCATATCCCCAACCGAAGGGATCTCCATTCAAAAAGACCAATTATGGTTGTATATGAGGAAGATAAAATGATCTAGAGATTAAAAAAATATTCACATGTGTACTTGTCCCTTTCTCTTCAGACATGGCTAAGCGCAGTACTCATTTTGTGTATACAGACCATAGAGTGTCAATTGGCAAAAGCTCTTTAATAAGATATGGATTTATTAAAGATTCCATGTTGCCACTCAAGAATTCACTTTGCTGCTATGTGCATGCATTGGTTAAGGGCTATTTGCAAGTTTTTAGTGGATTGTCTGCTTTTGACCAATCCTTCAAGTGAAGGTGAGAATTGATACAGGTGTTGAAGCAGAGCGAGCCATTCCATGTGGTAGAATGAGATGTATGGGTCTTCCCTTGCCTCGGTGGTGAGCCTTTGAAGTTTTGTTAGCAAGTCAGGTATTTGATTTCTGTCAAAGGATGGCCAACTGAAAACAGGTATCTTGGCCTTTTCTAAAAGCTTAGGGTAGAGTTTGGAGCTAAACTGACAAGGTAAAGGAATATGTAGTTATACTGTAGAAATCATCCGCCAAATGAGCAACCCACTCAAATTATTTTGCTACCTAACTTTTACTGGATACCTGCTACATAAGTCACCAGATGTCATCACATTTAATGTCTCTGAAGCACCAGGCAGAGGTAATGTTTTCTGTAGCACAACTGAGGGTATGGAGATTCGGGGTTATTAACCAACTTGTCCAAGGCTGTTGAGCTGCAGCATCCAGGCTGAGCAGGGCCACGTTGATGTTTCTGAAGGGCAAGAGTTGACAGGAAGGAGTGTTTGACACCAGCAGAATGAATCGGGCTGGTGTGAGGAAGGGAAACATGATCCTGGACCTTAAAAAATTGGAGACATTTTTTTTTTAAGATAGGCTATAATGAGGGAGAGAGAAGGACATCTGGGGCTATTAATGGCAGAGACAAGGTCACAGGGCAGGTGTAAATTTCATGCAGGGGATGGATGAATGTCCCCTGTTGAATGGGACACTGATTTTGAGTAGAATGTGGGTCTCATGCTGGCCCCTGAGACCCTTCAGTCTTGACTGAGGTGGCCACGAGGGTGAAGAAGAATCTGTGAGGGTGAAATTCTCTTCCTGTCCCCACCAGCAAACCCGTTAAACACATGACACTTTGAGGTCTCAGCCAAGGTTTTACCATAGTAAATTTTATGTCCAAAAAGAAATTGCAAGACAGGTACGGTGGTGCACACTTGTACTCTCAGTCCATGGGAGCCTGAGACAGGAGGATCACAGTTTTCTGGCCAGTCTCAGCAACTAAGCAAGACCCTCTGCAACTTAGTGAGATGCTGTTCAAAATAAAAGATAAAATAGGGATAGGGGTGCCGTTCAGAGGCAGAATACCCCTAGATTCAAGCCTCAGTACCCCCCCCCCACACACACACAATTGCAGCCTACCAGGTTCACAGAATGTTAGAGATAAACCTGGAAAATCATCACAGCCCAGAGCTTACTGTGCCTAATGGAATTTGAACACCTCTAATGTAGACCATGGGAAACTGCTGAACGTTTGTTAGAGGGAAGCATAGGACAAACCAATTTGTTTTTCATCACCTGGAAGATTAAACCAGGTACACCCACAGTCGTTAGCAGCCTCCTGGAGTATCCTCTCTCACTTAGAGATTTGTTGTATTCAACCATATATCTGTGGATTGGGTGAGGACCACCCTCATTGTGGAGAACAATCTGCGTATTCAAAACTCACTGATTTATATGATAATTCCTAAACATTCTCCAAGATGAAAGAGAAAAGCTATCATTTCCTCTGTTTTGGAAAATGGTAGGAAATTAGCTGGCTTAAGAACCACATATTCTATTATCCAATAATTCTACTATATATATTTTTTAGAGATTATCCACATGTAGGGGAAAGGCCCAACAAGGTTCACACAGTGACTATAATACCAAAAAAAGGTAACAATCCAACTATCCTTCATCAGTACAATCGAAGAACACATTGGGAGCTTTCATACAATAGTGTATTCCACATCTCTCTTTATTTTTTTCCCCGTTGATACTAGGGGTGGAACCCAGGGGCCTTCTACCTCCGAGCTATACCCCCAGCCCTATTTTTTATTTTGAAACAGGGTATCGCTATGTTGCAAAGGGCCTCACTAATTGCTGAGGCTGGCTTCAAACCTGCAATCCTTCTGTCTCAGCTTCCCAAGTACTGGAATTACAAGTGTGTGCCACCATGCCCGGCTTCACATCTCTAAAGAGGAATGAATTGTCACTATGCTAAGCAGTAGGGATGAACCTCAGGAACCTCATGTGAAGAGAAGCAAGAAAGTCACAGAAAAATGTATGAGTTACAAAGTTGATAGTCTTGGTGATTTTCATATGTAGATGTTTTATTTCCCACTCATCTAAAATATTTTATAAAATTTATTTCAAATCTACCAAATTTCTAAGGAAATGATGAAAAACACATGTGATTCCAAGTTCTGAAAAGTTTGAAAATAATTGCCTAAGTTTAGTATGAGGTCTTCATTCTGATTTGGTCCTGAGGTCAGAAAGAAGGAAGGTTCAAGAATGATTCCCAATTTTTATGACCCAACACCTGAAACACAGTAGCTTCATTATAAATATGGGCAATCAGGATCTGCTCCTCCCAGCTTGGAGAAGAAAAAAATCTGTTTCGGTTATATTGAGTTGTAAAGCAGCCTTTGATCAGCTGACAGATTAAATTTTGAAACAAGTAACCTGAAGAACATTCAGGATTCAAAGTACCACCTTTTAGGTTATTTGAATGATCATCCAGCATACATGGAAAAGATGGTTAACAAAGAAAGCACCAGTGGAAAGGGTTGGAAGTCTCAGCCCTGGGCTTGGAGGGTGGTCTCACTGTAGTGTGTGTATGAGGATATTTATGTGAAGTACAGAAGGCACAGGAAAAGAGAAAGGGAGGAGGGAGGGAGGAGGGAGACACAGAGTAGATAAATTATTGATTTTGCAGCAGCAGACAACTTGAACTCACAGTGTAGGAAGGAGAAGGTTGTCTTTCTTGCTCCACACACTGGGTGCTTTGTATTGCCTGTAGCATGTTGTTTACTGACATTGCGATCTTCCATATTCCGGTCTACTTATTTCAACTGAGGCACGAAGAAGTTCTTTGCTGTCTGCAGTTAAGGATTTCATTATTCCCTGGTCTGGACAAAGGTCTCTGTCTCTCATGTGCATGCATAGAAGACCACTTATTCCTACTTCCTTCAAGGCTGCTGGTCTTTGCGGGGGGCCAGCCTGGATATATAGCAGCTAAATTCTTCATGCACTTTCACCTGTGTGGTGTTGGGACGTTCCTTTCACACTAGTGGCCCCCAAATGGATGGCCGTTCTGAGGAATCCCACAATAGAAGGAATTCTAAAGATGACGCTGGTCTACCTATCAGTTGGGACCAGCATGATTAGTATTTTTCCTAATGTCCAAGCGATGTCAGACTTCAAAAGTGGGAAGGAGAGTGTCCTGGATCTGGCTTGTATAAGTGGGTTTGCTGATTTGTGGGAAGCGAACTCATCCACTAATTCACTCATCCAGTCTTTATAGAGAACATAGGAAGTTCAAAGTAATATTCAATGGGTTGGGAGATAAAAATAACTCCAATTATATACCACGAATTATAATTTAAGGCAATAAGCAATAAGCACTATTGTAGTTCAGAGGATAGAATTCACTTTTAATTAGAAATTCTGGGTAACTGCCCTGAAAAAAGTAGAATTTGAACTTACCCTTGAAGGAGACAAGCCAGAATGTTTGGACATAACATTCCAATGGGTGGAATAACATTCCAAAAGAATAGTTTTTAGAAAACGATCTAGAAAACAGATAGCTTTGAGTCTAGTTTAACCTACATTGGAAGATCATTTTCATTTTTTTTTAAAGACTCCCAAAAAGGATAAAAACAGCAAAAACTTCTAAGACTGAACAAATACATAAGACTGATCAACAGACTAGTGTTGTTTATTCTAGTTTACAATCCGTGGCTTGTCTTACTTCCATATGCTGCATGAAAAGGCATCAGAAGCCAGATGCCCAATGCAGTTGTCTTTTGCGGCCTACCTTGAGATATTTGCACATTTTTACCACAGCTTTTGTTTTGCCCACACCAAATTCAAAAAGAAGGAAGAAAATGTGTGAACATGACACTGCCTGCTATATTAATGAAGTACAACTTGGTGAAGGGGAAGACTTGACCAGAAAGACTTTTTCCTTTCAGCAGAAATTCCAGCAGGTAAAGAAGGCCTCAGAGATCCTTCCTTGCTCTCCTGTCCCAAAGGCCACCAATGTATGCTAGCTTGGATTTTTGGCATTTTTGAATGATATTGCTTTCTTTATTTTTATGATTGTTTTGTCTTTTTAATTTTTTTCATCAGTATTAACAGCACATACCTACAGAGCATAGTTTGCTGTTTCGATATCTGCTTTTTTTTTTCTTTCTTTCTTTTTTTTTTTTTTTTTGTGGTACTGAGGATTGACCCAGGGGTGTTCTACTTCTGAGCTACATCTCCAGCTAGCCTCTTTTTATTTCTTATTTTGAAAAAGCATCTCAAACTTGCCAACGCTGGCCTTGAACCCTAGGTCCTCCTGTCTTAGCCTCACAAGTACTAGGATTACAGGTGTGAACCATCACACCCAGCTCTATTGCTTTTAATTTTTAAGAAGTGGGATGGAGAAATAAGGAAAAAAACATTTCAAATTTATTATTTCAGGCATAAAGCGATAAACTCTCTCTCAGGTCCCATTTCTGGCAAGCTCAGAAATGTCATAAAAATTTTCCCTTTTATATATCTATGTGCATGTGTTTACACATCCATATATACAACTCAAAAAGAAGTCTGTAAAATGTTACATCTCAGAGGTTTCCCATTTAAAGATAAAGAGAAAAAGATATTAAATAGTGCTTATAAGCAGCAGTCAATGAATGAGACAGAAACATTTTAAGGGCTTAGAAATCTTACCCCTTAATGAAATAAAGTAGTATACAGGGAAGGCAGATAATAAAGAACATTTTAAGACCCATAGAAAACAAGGCTCTGCTCATTGCACTTCTCAAGGGCAAAGTAAATAGGAATCTGAAAGTGAGCTGGGGACCAGGGCCTGTGCCAGGGGTGTTTTTATTGATTTGCTTTCCCTTTGCTAAGCCCAGGAGGGAGTTTGCAAAGTGCCAGTGTGGCGATGGGGCTTAACTGTCAGGCTTTGGGATAACACTCTGTAACCAGACATCAAAAAGAGGTGAAATTTTAAAAAGTCCTCTAGAACATGATAATGCCAGATTTATATATATATACATACATACATATATATATATATATATACATATATATATATATATATATATATGATTGAACTCGACAACTGAATTAGCATAAAAGCACAGGTACAAACAAGCTTGGTGTTTTTTAAGTATAATTTTATTGGTGCAGTGTAATCACATATCATAATGAAGTTCAGCATGGCAGGGACATACATGCACACAGCTCTTGGTGAGCTTCTCCCCATCCCCTCCCTCTCCTTCCTTGAACATGATAATTTCACATATGTACACAGCATCTATGGAAGTGTTCCCTTCAGCAAGTCTCTCCCTCCATCACCCTCCCCGGAAGCCCCTCTGTAGCTCCACTGGGGTTTCTCTTCCTTCATCTGAAGTCCCCCTTGTATCCCGATTTCTTCCTAGTTTCCATATATGAAGGAAGACATATGACCTTTTACTTTCTCAGACTGGCTGATCTTGCTTCATAATATTTTCTAGATCCATCCATTTTCCTGCAAATGACGTAACTTTGTTCTTCTTTATGGCCAAGTAGAATTCCATTGTGTGTATATATCTCATAATTTTGTAATCGATTTGTTTTTTTTTTTTCAATAACATTACCTGTCTCTCTTGATTCTTAGTTCTTTCTCTGCTTTCTCTACCTACCTACATTTACGCCTATGAGGCAATCTCATTTTCTATACTCAGTAGATGTAGCAAAACCCAGAAGGGAACTTTTAATTCAGACTTGCTAAAAAATGCCCCAGGGTAACCCAGAACAGGGGATAGAAGTGGGTGCCATCTTCACTTGCAACTCTTTTGTTCACTAGCACAACAGACCAGTCTTTTACAGATATTTTATTTCCAAGAAGACTATGGGGTAGGGGCATACTGGACTGAATTGCTGGAGAATGAGAGGAGGCTGAAGGTTTTCTGAGCATGACTGGGGCTGTGTCACTCTTCTTCTCTCTCCTCTGAGGTTCTGCCAGCAAGACAACTCACACTTCTCCCACTGGCCTTCACCACACAGCTCCTCAATCGGCACCAAAAGAAACTGCCAACCACAATATCTGGAAGGCACTTCCTCTGCAGGGTGGGTGTGGGTGTTTGCGGGTGCTCGGGGAGGGTGGGGAAGGTGCCTTCAGGCATGAGTAAGAGCTGGTGACCTACAATCTTTGGTGCCCATGTGGATAACTGTGGAACATGTTCAGCCCACCCACGTTGGGAACCTTCCTCAGACAGTGTAGGCTTCAGTGGTCTTTAAAATTCCTCTCACCAAGAGTTGAGAACTACAGAGAGTGGGCATTTTTCTCTAAGAAACTTCTCTGTGGAGTTAGTGGGTAGGTGTGACTGGCCTCCAGAGAAACCTTATAGGAATTTACCAATGGAGAGATCACATTATTTACTATGCTGCTGAGGCTGGCCTCGAACCTGTGATCCTCCTGTCTCAGCTGCCCAAGAACTGGGATTACAGGCATGCACTACCATGCCTGGCTTAACTGAAAGCCAAGTTAGTTTGCATTTTATAAAACAAGAGCAGTAGACTCTGAATGTTGAAAGAAACAAGAGAACAAGTAACTGAAGAAGGAGGAGAGAGTAAATCTCTCAGTTTTCCTGGTGCTTGGGGCTCCCCCATGGACGTTCTCTTGGATCTAATGCTGTCCTGTGACAAGCGTATTCAATGTCTATAAGAAACGCTTGATTTCTAAGCTGGGCTTTTGTTGCTGCTTTTTGTTTTTGTGTGGTTTTATCGAGAGTGGAGGTCGTAGGCAGGATGACTTTTCCTTCCTTCGAGGACATGGTAGGAGACTATTTCTGAAGACATTAAAGATTTTGAAACTGTTAAGAATTTTAAGACCATCAAGTCAATCCTTCAGGGATCAATGCGGAATGGCTCCCGCAGGCAACATCTCTTCTACTTACTCTAGAATGGTTTTAATTAAATAACTCAGCTGATGGGGCTGCTGGCACTTCCCCTGAGACATTATTCACAATCCAATAAATCTCAATGTGAGAAAATTTCCCCTGACTTCAGCTATTTAACTAACTTCCATTTTTAAAAGCACAGTCTTCTCCATAATCGGCCCAGAGAGAAACACCCAGGTTTCAAAGAGTATTGACATAAGAAGGTTTCTAAGGATGGAGGTGTAAAACGCAACATTCGCAGTTACTCGCACTGTAAACAGCTCCCTGCATCTGAGATCCTGAATTTAGTGGGGTGATGTTTGTGGCCGGTAACAATGAGGCCTGGGCAGGAATTCTGTATTTAAACGCTCCATTTAACAAGCAGAATGCTTGAGAAATTAAACATTCTCACTTCAAACGACTAGTTCCTAAGTATTTAATTACCCCATTTCTTGGCAGATAACATGAAATTCTATATGCTACCCAAACTGACATTTCAGAGTAGCTTAGTGAGGGTGTGTGTGTGTGTGTGTGTGTGTGTGTGTGTGTGTGTTATGGTTGTAGAGAGTAATTTCCTTCACTACACAGAAAGAATCTGAGACTCTAGGAAACTTTAGATCATATTCCTAATTTATTCCATGAATGGATAAAATAAATTTATTTTTCTTTAGGAACTGGATGCTACAGTTGGAATGTATCATTTTTCCATTTTAGAAACAGCTGGGGAAATTAATCATTGTCTCTGAGACAGAGCTCAGTAATATTGGTATATGTCCATGAACGAGACCATAGTTGTCTCCTTAGCTCATAACATCAGATGTCTCAAAATACCTCTTTATTTTCTTTTAAGAAACATAGTTGCTCATTTAAATTAAATTTATTTAACACAGGGCTTGTAGCTTCTTTCTTTTACTTTTCTTAAATTCTAGAAATAGTTTCTAACAGAATGTACACGTAATAAGATAGAAATATTTCCGACTACTGGCATCTCATTGCAGTACTGGGGATTGAACTCAGGGGCATTCTACCTCCAAGCTATACCCCCAGCTCTATTTTTTATTCTTTATTTTGAAACAGGGTCTCACTAAGTTGCGGAGTGCCTCACTAGGTAGATGAGGCTGGTCGTGAACCCGGATCCTCCGGTCTCAGCCTCCCAAATGCTGGGATTACAAGCATGAGCCACCACTCCCGGTGACTTGTAATTCTTAACACAGTCTGACCATCATATTTTCAGTGAAAGTGACAGAGTTAAACCAACGAGAAAATTACTATGCCCTACCTAATATTTAAATGATCCTTTACGATGCAGAATGCTGATTTATTCAATGGATGTTCATAACACTAATTTAAACATTTGTGTAAACCATTTCTAATGTCGTGAAGTGGGCATTTATTGTTTGCTGTGAGGAAAAAAAGAAGTGAATAAAAAGGTCATTGTTTTTGAGAAGTTTATCATCTAAGAGGAAAGTACCTATGTATCTCATAAACATGTGGACTAGGTCATGCAATGGCAGGGTGGGACTAGTTAAGTGGTATGAAACAAGGTTTGGGCAATTGAGAGGTGACTGAGATTACTTCTAGTTTGGGGAACCCCACGCCTTGGAAGTGTGGGTATGATTTGAGTGTGTGGAGAGGAAGGATAGCAGGGAGCGGGAGGTGCAACCGGAAGGACCACTGTGAAAAACATCACATATAAGGAAACGCTCTGACTATGGGAGGCTGAGACAGGAAGGCCACAGAAAAACATGTGTGGCTCCAGGCCTGGGAGAAGACCGGAGGGTGGAGATCTGAACTTTGGATTTGAGTTGGTGGCTGCTAAGATGTTCAGATGGTGGAAGTCAGTGTTGGCTGTGATCTGGAGCTGTTACCCTGGCAACAACGTGCAGAATGCTTGAGATTCAAGAAAGCAGAGAGCAGGGAGATGAGAAAGCAGGTCAAAAAAAGGGGAACGTATGGTCCAGAGCAAAGTGGAGGGCTACCTCCTGGTCTGTATACAGTGCTGTCCCCACAGGCTGTTATTTCCTTAGTTATGGACAAAGAAAGGTCCTCACGTAAGCTACTCCCTTCCATTCCCTTTTCCTTCTCTTCCTCCTCCTCCTCCTCCTTCTCTTCTTTTTCTTCTCCTCCTCCTCCTCCTCCTCCTCCTCCTCCTCCTCCTCCTCCTTCTTCTTCTTCTTCTTCTTCTTCTTCTTCTTCTCTCTCTCTCTCTCTCTCTCTCTCTCTCTCTCTCTCTCTCTCTCTCTCTCTCTCTCTCTCTCTCTCTATCTCTCCTCCCTCCCTAGGAATCGAATCCAGGGAATCTCCAACCTACACCTTCAACCTTTTTTAGTATTTTTTAAAAATTTATTTTGAAACCTGTCTTGCTAAGTTGCTGAGGACCTCACTAAGTTGGTCAGTGTGTCCTGGAATCTGCAATCCTCCTGTCTCAGCCTCTCAAGTACCGGAATGACAGGTGTGAGCCCCCACGCCTGGCTTCTTCTTTCAATAACTACTTATCAAATGTCCTGCACTGCTTGCTGTGTGTGGTTGGAAGTGCCCAGGGGAAGGTCTTGGCACCTGATTTCAGCTCAGAGTCCAGTTATAATGGATTTGGTGCTGGTTGCATGTGTGTGCATAGGACAGGTGACAGAGATTCAGGGAGGGTGGGGTGACATCGCATGTGTGAGTGTTGGGAGGACACTGCTGGGGAGGAAAGGGCACTCAGGAAGCTTCTGGGACCAAAGACCCTTGAGTTTGCTCAACAGAGATCAGAACTTCCTGGGTGAAGGACTGTTGTACTGTTAGCAGAAGCTAGGTGGAAATGATGCAGAGGTACAAAAGCAAAGGTAGCCTTGTGTGCTTAGAAACAGGATGCCAAGAAAGCCTTCCTAAAGTTAGTCGAAGTGGTAACTGGAGTCAGGTAATGAGCTGGAAGGCTAGGTAGAAGAAATTGATGTGGTATCAGCAGGAGCTCCAGCTTTCCATTTGGAAGGGAGGGGTGTTCCAAGCACTTGATTTGGAACTGTATTTGCTTGTCAAGCCCACATTTTTCCATAGATCCTCCTTTCTCCTTCTCGCCTTCTTCTTTCTTTTCTTGGTGCTGGGAGTTGACTTCTGAGCTACACCCCCAGCTCTTCTTATTTTTTTATTTTGAAATGGGGTCATGCTAAGTTGTTGACAGTCTCACCATGTTGCTGAGGCTAGCTTTGAACCTACAATCCTCCTGTTTCAACCTCCCATGTACTGGGATCACAAGCACGCTCCTCTGCACTTGGATACATTTTCTTTGCATCAGGATGGGGTGGCAGCTAGGATTTTCTTCAGTTACACTCTTGTGCCACAAATGTTCACCATTCTAAGATGTTTGAACCTTATTCTTTAGCCTATGGGGAGCCATTAGGAAAGTTGACTAGGCAAATAGTTTGCAATTCAGAAAGAGCACTCAGAAGTCTACACGGGAGATTGGAAGCAAGGGAATATATGAAGGGAAGCCTAGCAAGAGACTGTGATGGGCTGAATTGTTGGCTTCTCATATCTCAGAATTTGACTGTTGGGAGGTAGGGTTTTTAAAGAGGCAATTAAGTTAGAATGAAGTCACTAGGATGAGCCTAATCTAACATGACCGGTATCCTTATAAGAAGAGATTGGGACACAGAGAGAAAGCCACATGAGGGCACAGAGAGAAGAGAGTTTGCTGTAAGCCAAAGAGAGAGTCAACCCTACTGGCACCTTAGTTTTGGGTTTCCAGTCTCTGGAATTTAAAGAAATAAAAAGCTTGTCTTTTAAGCCACCAGTCTGTGGTGTTTTGTTGTAATGACCACTCTAGTCACTCAGACACTTTTGATTTTCTGTGCCTGATGCTATCTAGTTTTTCTCCCTCACTCTCTCCTTTCCACATTTCTGGGAAGAAGACCTTGCACCTAGGAGTCTCCCTCAAAATAGCGGTGAAAGAAAGGGTGTGGGGTGGGGGAGTGAGCTGCCTTCCAGAATTCTCAGCAGGAACCCTGATAGGAACAGAGGAAAGGTGTTAATTTTGCTCACAACTGAACAGAACCGGGCAGCCTTTTATAAGTACCCTCCAGGAGGTGGAAAGTATTCCCCCAGGGTGGTGACAGAGATTTTAAATGGGGGGGGGGCAGCAGATTGATTGCTCTGTGGAGAGCCAGTGCAAATGCGAGCAAGATTGGAATGAAGGAGGCTGGTAGGAGTCTATTTTTAAAATGCCGGTGGGAGAGGGTGGCAATTTGGACTAGAAGAGGGGCTTTGGGGACACAGAGCAGGGTACATGTTGAGAGAAATTTAGAAAATGGAGTTGACAGGACCCAGAAAGTGATTGGATGGGTGGGTATGGGAAGAGAAGTGTGGAAGATAGAGAGAAAATAGGAAAGAAAAGGGATTTTCTGATAATAAGGAGAGAGACCAGTGGGATGGTACAAGGGGGTAGAAATAAGGGGAGGAAGAAAGAAAGATTGAGGAAGGAAACAGACCAAATAATATTATGTCCATATATGAAGGGATCACTGAAAACCCTACGAGCATGTGCAGGGAGGAGGAGAGGGGAGCGAGGATGGCGTTAGGAGGGAAATGCACCAAGAGATGTGTGCATAGATGAATGTATCACTTCAAATCTCGCTATGAGCCGGGCGTGGTGGCGCACGCTTGTAATTCCAGCATTTGGGAGGCTGAGACTGGAGGATCTGGGTTCGCCGCCAGCCTCAGCTGCTTAGTGAGGCCCTCCGCAACTTAGTGAGACCCTGCTTCAAAATAAAGACTAAAAAACAGGGCTGGGGCTGTAGCTCGGAGGTAGAATGCTCCTGGGTTCCATCCACAGTACCAAAAA
>PVLC010007947.1:0-32579 GCA_004027655.1 Graphiurus murinus
GGTACTGGGGATTGAACTCAGGGGCATTCTACCTCCGAGCTACACCCCCAGCCCTATTTTTTATTCTTTATTTTGAAACCGGGTCTCACTAAGTTGTGGAGTGCCTCACTATGTAGCTGAGGCTGGCCTCGAACCCGGATCCTCCGGTCTCAGCCTCCCGAATGCTGGGATTACAAGCGTGCGCCACCACGCCCGGCTTTAGAACACTTTCTTTTCAAGTGTCTTAACTATCCATATCTTTCATTTCAAACAGCAGACCTTTTGAAAATACATTCCTTAAGATGCCCATTAAATAAAAATCTCTGATATAGATGAACAGTAAACAATAATCTGAAGTGTTTGGAAAAATGCATATTTATCCTAGAGATGTTATTAGAGGCCTACAGTAATGTTATTAGCTTATTAAATACTCTGCAAGTAGCACAAGAAAGAAACTTGTTTAAAAGTTACATTATCCAGGCATTTAACTCACTTAGCTGTGAAAGCTTTTAATGAGAAACGTATCAATGATTAACATCCTATGTAATTAGTGTCTAAGAAACACATTTTGGAAATAGCTGTCATTGGAACCCTCTTATTCCTTGAGTTATCTGCCTTTTTATAATCACACCTTCCACTTCTCTGTTCAAGTTTGAGGCTGTTTCAGCTATTCTCTTACTCATATCTTTAACTTCTCTGCCCTAATGCTTTTTCTTTCTCAGTACTGGGGATTAAACTGAGGAGCATTTTACCTCCAAGCTACATTCTCAGCCCTTTTTGTTTTTTACTTTGAAACAGGGTCTCACTAGGTTGCTGAGAGTCTCACTATCACTGAGGCTGATCTTGAACCTGTGGCCTTCCTGTATCAGCCTCCCAAGTACTGGGATTACAGGTGTGCGCCACCTGCGCCACCTCACCTGGCTCCTAATTCCTTTTTTTTCCCCCCTGAAAAACTGTGATGGAAACAATCTATTGGTCCATCTTCTCTGCATCTTCACACTGGCTTCTGAGTGGTGCTGGAGAAAAATCTCAGATATGCACAGGTAAGATCCACTAGTTCAAGACCTTAAGCACCATTTGGGCTGTAGAACTTTCCTATAAGCCTGTGTTTCTCTATTCAGCTCTTTCTGATTCTACAAAATAGATATTTTAGACTTTCTAAGTCTCCTCCTGCCACCTCCCCTCTTAATTTTTTTAGATGATCTTTCTTCCTATTTCATAGAAAAAAGAGTGGATATTATTGTACGAGAAGCTAGAGAAGCTGTATAGGTGTTTTAAATGTCTTTGGAATAAGAAAATTTTGAGTCATTTTCACTTTCTCACTCTTTTTTCAACTGTTCATTGAATTGACATCAAGTCCCATCAATTCTGGCTGCTAAATATCTCTATCCTCTTACATGTGCTAGTACAGGTCTTCATAATCTCTCTTACTTTTAAGGCTTCCTAATGATTCCCCTCTCCAGCACTGGCCCCCTGCCCTCCCTATAGAGGTCACCACTCTCTTTTTTCTGCTTCGAGCCTTCCAGGGACTAAAGGCCAACCTGGTTTAAAAGGCAGTGTATGTGAAGGTCTCTGCCTATCTTTCTACTCTTAGGTTGTATTACCTCTCAGCTCCTTAGGTCTTACAGTGCTCTTTCTTACCTCTGAGCATATACACTGACCTAACCCCTCTCCTGCTTCCTTGGCTAATTCACATTCATCTTCTGAGGCTTCATCAGCTGACCCCAGATTACGAATGGGTCCCCTTCCATGTGCTACCATCTCAGCTCATGCTTTTATAGCATTTGCCATACTGTATTGTAAGTGCTTTTGTGTGGTTATCTATTTTTCCCAATGTATTTTCAGTACCTATTACAATATTTAACACTTTCATTAGTTCATTAAATATTTCTGGAACAAATAATGTGGTATAGTGCAAAGAGCATGGAATATAAAGACAGACCACTTATTGTGCTTTACTTCATCTTTTCTGAATTTCAGTGACATATGTTTGTCTCTGTGTTTGGGGGGGGGGAATTAGGTAAATAACATAAAGCACCTAGTAGAATGCTTTAAATATAGCAGATAATCAACAGAATCATATCCATGTACCTACCCTATCAGTTTTTCCTGACAACAGCTTGAGAAGCTGGAACACCTGGAGATCCCTGGGCTTTGCCCAGCCCTGCTTGCTGCACAGTGAGGAAGGGTGGGTTTTCACTGACTAGCTCCTTTCTTTTCTTCCCACAGAAAATTCTTGCTCCCACATCTCCCTGACTCCTCCTAGACCTTGTTGCATATCTCTCTATTCAGTAAGCTAGTCACAAAGGATTCTATAGTCAGTGATGATCTGCAGAATGAACTGAGTAGCACAAACATGAATAAGAATTTGAAATGTAGCAAGGTAAGGAAACAGTTGATGTGGCACCTCCTGACAAGAAGTGTCTGATAATGTAATTGAGATAACTTGAGGTGACACAACTACATCCTACTGTTTGTGAAACTTGATGACTCTTTGGGTGAGTTGGAAAAGTGCCATGAAAGCATGGAAAATTAGAATAAAACTTCATAGCCAGTCAGTAGTGGAACCAGCATACAGACCCAGACTTGACCAAAATCACATTGGTACTCTGGGGCTAATAAACTCCATATCCTTCTTGGGAAGGATCTAGAACACCTGTGAGTCTTTTAGGAAGTATCAGGATCATTGTAAGTCAGCATAGATTACTGAGAATAAATCATGCTAGAATAATATAATTTACTTTTGACAGCATTTCTAAACTTCCAGATCAGAGAAAATGCAGGGATTAGGTATTGTGTCTTAGGACATTGGGAAAATCTTTGATGAGAGGTCTTTAATGGTATCTTGCAGACACTAGAGTTTGACTGACTGTTAATGCCCAAATATACTTAATACAGGCAGAGCTTTTTAGAAGAAACAAAAATTACTCTGGGTCTTTAAACATGGGGATATTTAAGTCAGAGATGTGAATATTAACAAAATCAACACAAAGGCCAAAGAAGAAGGCTGAAAAGGCTTGGCTTCTAGGAGTGATACCCACAAAACCACAAAAGTGAGCCTGAAGAGAACTTACTGTTGCTGCCACAGTCAGGAATTGTGATCCAAGGGCTGTCATTGTCACTAGTGAATTGAGTAGTACAGATTGAAATTAACCCCACTGCTTCTCAGAGATTGGAGAGCTACCAAGGCTACCGCAGCCTCTCTTCAGGATTTGGGAGACTGATGACTAGATGATAGAATGCTGTTGTAAAAACCTCCAGTTCCCCTGACTCCGCCTGCTAGAAGGAAGGAACTGAAATAACAGGGTCTCTGCTTATTTGTTACTTTTCTTGTTGTGAAATAATGTCCTTACTCAGAACTCTAGTTGCAAAGAGTTCTGGGAAATGTAGTGTTTAGTTTTCCAGCCTCATCAGAGGCAGGTGGCACTGGGTGCTAAAATTTCATCAACCACAACATTAAATAAGTTTTTTTTTAACCAGAAGATTTCTCATGTGTGCTATAGAGCCCTGACTAGCTCGGCATTTTGTCTTTTTTTCTTTTCTTTTTTTTGATTTTGGAGGGGTGATAGTGTGATGCTATTGGGGATTGACCACAGAGGTGTTTTACTTCTGATCTATGCCCTCAGCCATTTTTCTGTTTTGAAACAGGATCTCATTAAGTTACTTAGGGTCTCACTGAGTTGCTGAGGCTGGCCTTTAACTTGTGGTCCTCTTGTCTCAGCCTCCTAAGTACTGGGATTATAGGCATGCACCACCATGCCTGGCTAGCTCAGCATTTTTATAGAAACTTGGATGAAGCTTTAGGATGAAAGTCCATTAGAATTGCAAATGACATGAAGTGAGATGAAACAAAAATACATTCTAACATAGAATCAAGATCTGGAGTAGTGGACTCAGTTTACATGATAAACTCTGCTCTTGGGTCCAGATCACTATCACAGCACTTGTGCTTCAGAGATGTCAGTTCTGCAGGCTGGAGCAGGGCCTTGGGATCTCTATTTAAAAAATAAATTAAAAACCAAATAAGTACACAACCACAAAAAGAAGAAGACTCTGCAAGGGCTTGTGAGGTACAGCTAGGACTGATAAACATTTTTTAGAACAAGGAAGTAACACTTTCCGTGTAATCTCGGGAGTGCCTGGTTTGGAACCTCCCTGGAGTATCTAAGCAAGAGAGAGATCCGCTGGAGCACACTGAGCAGAGGGAGCTAGATGGTGAGTTCAGTGATGACAGGTTGAGTTAAGAATGGGTAGAGAAATAATGGATCCAATTTAGGTTTTATATTATTTACTTATTAACTTTTCATAGCTGTTTATCAGTTATTAAACATTGGACCAAGTAATTTTAATTGAATGCATATTTTAAATTTTCATATGCCTGTTATATATAATAATTGTAAAAATATACTGCAGTTTATTTTGGACAGTTTCACTTAGTTAGTAGAAGAAAGAAAATAAGCTGAGCATGGTGGTGCCTATGTATAACCCCAGTACTTGGAAGTCTGAGACAGAAGGATCGTAGGTTTGAGGCCAGCCTCAGCAATTTAGTGAGATCCTCATCAACTTAATGGGAATCTGTTTCAAAATAAAATTTTTGCAAAAAGGGCTGAAATATAGCTCAGAGGTAGAATGCTCCTGGGTTCTGTCCCTAGTATGAAGGAAGGAAGGGAGGGAGGGAGGGAGAGAGGTTGGTTGGTTCTGCTTTATAGGGCAAGGGTACTAGGGATTGAATCCAGGGGCAGTCTACTTCTGAGCTATACCCCAAGCCCCCTTTTTGTTTTTATTTTGAAACAAGTTCTCATTAAATTGCTGAGGATCTTGCGAAGTTGCTGAGGCTGGCCTCAAACCTGCAATCTTCCTGTCTCAGCCTCCCAAGTTTCTAGGATTACAGGTGTGTGCTACCATACTCAGCTTTTGCTTTTACATTTTTAGGGATTTTTTTGGAAACAGGTGATAGAATGATGTAAAAAGAGTTTACCAAGAATGGAAGACTGACTTATCACTGTGCCCTAGTTCATCTAATATCCCTAGGTAGAATTGTAAGTATGAGATAGTTTGCCCTGAGCATCCACTTCTGTGTCCCATTCCTTGCTTAATCCTCGATTCGTTTCTTCTCTCCCCACTCTGGTTTGTGTCCTTTCCCCTTTCTCTCAAAACCTGTTTCAGAAGGGGATCATTTATACAGGTATAAAATGCCTAATAATGTTCAATGCTCATGGAATACATTTTTCTCATAATTATAGAGGTTTGAGCCAGAGGAGTCAATCATTAAGGATGGAGTGTCTGATGCCAAGAATAAATAACGAGGACAGAGAGTATGTAAGAAGGTTATTTTTCTACTTCTCTGAAGATCTTACCATTCCTCCCCCCAAAATCATTGTATTACTCTTTAACTAGTAAGATTAATTTTGCCCAGGATGCAACAGTAAAAGTAACAACCATAAACAGGTCCCTCTTGCATCTGGATGCACATACCCATAGTATTTCTGTGCAATTTCAGAAATCCTACATTTTCCTCATTAGAAGATCTAGCTATCCAATTATAGTATGTCTACAGTGGTTTGGAGCTCCCTATGAAAACAACATAGTCTACTCTTCTATACACTCTGTTTAATGAAGTGTGACCCAGCTGAAGCCTGTTGGGTAGGCATGTTGGTTGTTGGACCTGTTTTCCTACCTCAAAGCATGGGCAAGCATGTAACTATTAGTCTTCCTTATGCAAATGAGAATATCTTTTTTGTAAAGGCCTCTGAGAAAAGGATTTACACACACACACACACACACACACACACACACACACGCACACCATTCTAATGTTTATTAATCACATGGGAAATCATTCCTTTTATTTAACTAAAAGGCTTCAATTTGTCTGTTTCCTTCTATTCTTCCCTCATTGGAGATGGAAAACAGTTGGTTACTATTTTCTGTGCAAGACCCCTTCATAGATCTCAAATACTTATTAAATTGTTCCTCAGATTTCTCCTGGCCAGACAATTTTAGTCCTTTTAACCTTTGTATAGGTATTATTTTCTAAACTTTTAATCTCCTTTATGACTAGCCTCTGGACCTTCTTTATGTTGTGTGTATCCTCCTTTGTCATTTGCTTCTGTGTTAACATACTGGTTTGTATATATATTCCCTATATTCCTGGAAACAAATTAAAGGACAGATTTCCAAGATCATTAGTCAGATGAAACACCCACATCTTAAAATATTTTTAGAAAAGAAGTAACATTCATAAATACTTTTGATGTTGATACATATTATGCTAAAGTTATAGTTGTTATTTCATTCTTTATACTGGAAAAACTGTGTCATAATCATGCTAAGAAATTGAAAATCAAAACAAATTGCATTTTGTTAAAGTATTTTAAAATCCCTTTATATATTTAAATTTTCATGAAGACTTCACCTATTTATAAGGCATATGCAAATTGAGAAAGTTAATGAATAATTGTGGGTAGATTGGCATATTTTGTAAGGTATTATATTCCACACAGTTTAGTGTCCTTATAAATGTTTTGAGGAATGAATGAAGAGACAGAAAACAGCCTTTTTCTTTAAAATTTTATAGGCAAAAAAGGAATGAGTAGTGGTTATTTTATTCTATATTACTAATGGATTTTTAGTTCTACATGCAAGAAAGTTGAAAGAATTGGGGCAAAAATAAGGAACTAGGTAATTTTGAACATTACATTTATTCCTAAAGTAAAAAAAAAAAATTTATATGCTGGGGTCAAATTTAACTGCAACTGGAGAAATTGATGTCAATTTTATGTGATTATTCTTTCTGAGTCAAAAAAAAAAAAGTATTTGCCATAGCAACCACAATCACATATGACAGTGGCTACTATCTTGACATTTCCTGCTTTATTTTGTAATTGAAGAGCCTAGGATTTCCTCTTCTTCCTTCTCCTCCTCTTCCTCCTCATCTTTTAAATAAATACAAGTCAGTCATCATCTTCTCTGTCTCACCTCTGTGAACATGTATCTCCCTGGAGACTCAGCTGTCCACTATGGTACGTGTTTTATATTGTATAGTTAAGCATTACTATGCAGTTAGAGCTGCCTCCTTCCATTAACTTTAAAAACAGACTTAATCTAATTTCTTCTTAAGGATCTTTAAAAGTTATTTTTTAACTTTTCTTTGTGTATAACAAAGACATACTCTAAATGTTAATAATAGGTTTTAAATCAAGCAATGGAAAATATTTAGACATATAAGCACATACATTTGAATAGAAAATTATATGTAAGCTTATTTTGATGAATAATATCTCATTATAAAGTTATCCAAAAAGAAGAATCTAATGAAACAGCCTGCTGTGTTCTGTTTAAGTTGATTTTTAGACTTTTGTTAAGTCTGTGTAGGAATGTTTATTTCTAACTTAAGAATAGGTTATATTCCAAAATTGTGATTGTGGAACCCCTAAGGCATTTTTACCAGAGGCTTTTAAGACAGCCTGTAAAAGACCCTTAAAATTATAATGTATCTGAAATGTAGTGATAATTAAAGTACCCATGTACAATAGTGGGTTTTCAGTTTGAAATTGGGATGTTCCTGCAGCCAAATTGAATATTCTTGCTCCTTCTACTTCTTATAAAGAAGGAATGAACCAGTTAAGGGCTGAACTTGGCTGTATGGACCAGAAAATCCCAGTAAGAGTGGTTTAAGCAAAATAGGATTAATTTCTTTTCTCACTTAACAAGAAATTCAGAAGCAGAATGTTCTGCACTGGTAAAGTGATTGCATGATATCTGTAGAGAGCCATCCTGTGATACCATCTTTAGGGTATTACACTCATCCTCCTGCCTGAAAAATAAATGCTAGCTCTCCAGCCAGAGTCTGAATTTTGTGCAGGAGGAAAAGGCAATAAACAGAAGGAGTGGTATAGAGCTTTCTTAGGAACTCTTTTTTTTACACATTACTGGCCAGAATTGTATTACATAACCACTCCCACCCACAAGAAAGGTGCTCTCTCATCCCTGAGAAGGAAAAGGGGACTGTAGATGCTAAGTAGGCAACTTTTTCACTGTGAGAGATATGCTAGCTCATATCATGAACTAAAAGATCCTAATTGGGAAAGTATTAGAACAGGCACAGGACTGTGAGGGGTGGAAAAATAGATTTCTGGAATGAAACTTCCCAGTGATTTCATTTCTTTTTTTATTCAACTCCAGGTTTTGGTTTGCCACCACCCTTTCTGTTGCCACTACTTTTCTGGCTCCCTGCAGAAAAGAATACTGTCTTTCAACTTTCCCCTACTCTCTCTCTCTGTCTCTAAAGAAAATGCCTACAGAGCCAATCTTACTTTTTGTCGTGAAAGTTTTTAAAAAAGATTCAAGTTCTTCCCACTTTATTCACCGTAGTAATAATAATAATAAAAAAAGCAACCTCTGAGATTTTATTTTTCTCCTTCTACCCAGTGCATGCTATAGCTCTTAATATGGAGGCCATACTGGATGAGCTGCTCTATAAGTGTTAGTTTCTGGTAGAAAAAGATTAGTCTTCCTTTTATTCCTAGAGTGCTTTGGGTGAATATTCTCAGATATAAAAGTCTGAATCAAGAGTCCCTATTATATCCAAATTGCCACAGACTATTTGATTACAGAACCAGGGTATAGGTAAAGATTCTGGATGAAGAATTCCATTCTTCCCAGTTGAGGAGAAAACAAAGAAGACCATAACTAGAATGTCTGCAGTTAATGCCAATGGGAACATAGTAAGAGCAATGTAGTTCTGGCTCTGTGTGTGTGTATGTGTTTGTGTGTGTGTGTATGTATGTGTGTTTTACTAAAGCACTTACACACTGAATTTACTTTTTAAAGAATGCTATCTAGAAATATGCTTCTATGAAACACATTTATACAATGTAGTTGATACAATGTAGGTGATCTTCATGGGTTTCTTAATTTCCCAAGTTAGTTTCCCCAAATCCCATACATCCTCACCTGATTCTGATTATATAAACACCAATAACCCTTATTATGTTAAAGTTTTCAGATGTCTTTATGTGTGTGACAGATTTTAAGACTTTCTGATGAAAGTCAGAACTTACAACCAAATATGTAATTCCATTACAGAATTATTCTTTGGGGGCTGAGGGTGTAGTTCAGTGCATTTTGTGCCTGCTATGCACAATGCCTATGTTTGATGACCAGCACCACCAAAAAAAAATCAAAGGAAGAGAAAGAAAGATGTATATTGAGTAAAGGATCCCTTTATGGGATTATCTGTCTATTCCACTTTATGATTTGATTTACTCAAGTATTTTATAGAAAATTTGTTGTTTATCTAGACTTTAATGAAGTTTATTTTCCCCTTATTCTTAGAAAATAGGGCAGAAGTAGAGAATAGCTGAGGTTAAATTTCTAGACTCTATTTTGGAATAAGAGGTTGCCATAGGAACCAAATTTTAATTCTGAAGATCCAGAAATATGTTTTGTAATGATAAGGCCCAGAGACAAATCAGAGATACTTAAGATCTGTTGAAAATGTTAATGGAATGTATATGTCCTATGCAAATATCAGTAATATAACCTTGTCAAATTAACAGATTTCTTCCTTCTTCCTATCCCATCCCATCCTGTCCCTCCCTCCTTCTCTTCCTGCCTTCCATTTCAGGGAACAAAGTTGAAAATGGATACTATAACATTTTGATCATTAAAATATAGCACATTTCATACTTATTTTCATTTTTAATATGTCAGTAAAGTCTTTTCTGACCAGTAATTAAAAAGCAGCCTTGGCTATTGTCTTGATGAACTGAATTGCAGGAGACTTTTTCTGTGTGTTTGGTTTGTTGGTTGGGTTTTTAATATTATAATTATTTTGTATGTAGAATATGAGGGTGCTCTGTTCTGAAGGTTTACCACAAATATTCTAATTTTGAATATTCAAATATTCAAAATATTTATATATTCAGAATTTGAACCTTTTCAGTTGGTATGATTTGGGTTCCAGATATTTTATCACACTTATTTTCAGGCCATCTGAAGGCCAAACAGCTATAATTAGAGAATGGGTCTTTAGAGAAACAGTTGTATTGAGAATCTTCTTCTGTTTTTTTACAAATACACACATTCTGATGTCAGTTTCTTCCTGACTCCACTAGGACATGTTATTTTAATAACTGTAGTAATCAGAATAATTTTTCAGATATTTTATCACTGACACACAATTGGAAATACCAGCAGCTTCTACCAACTCAAAAATAATGAAGAAAAAACACATAGCATTTCATGGCTCCTCCCAAGATACATAGAAACTGAATTTCAGGGTAGATAATAAGAAACACTCACTGATAGAACCATCTTGTTTGTGAAATTATTTAGGCAAAGGGTTAGGGGTTTTACAGTTTAATGAAGGGTCAAGACAAACACATTTAGAATATATAATTCATAATCTAAAAATAAAAAATAACTTACTTTTGCTTATAGTTATGCTCTTCTATCTACATTTTATCATAATTATTCACTTGATCAGAGGTTAAGGTCAACCATCAAAACACCCACAAGAAAATGAAAAGGACATCTGAATAGGTAATAAAAATAAGATCAACCAGGCATGGTGGCACACACACGTAATCCCAGTATTTAGGAGACTGAGACAGAAGAATCTCAGGTTTGACCAGCCTTGGCAGCTTTGCGAGATCCATTCTGGATCTTTTCTTAATTATTGGTTTAAATTTTATTTGGTCTGGATATTTTTTATTCATATTTTATTTCACTTTGTTCTTCATGAATTTACTATGTAGGCCTTGAATTTGACCAGTACACATTTATAAATGGTGCAATTAAAAAAAAAATCATGCTTCAGTAAAAATCATGCTTCTTTAAATGTAACAACTTATACCCTCCTTATATTCTTTGTTTACCTAAGGAAACGCAACTTCACCACAAGTCCAAAGACCATCTTTCATGGACTACTTTGATAAGCAGGACTTCAAGAATAAGAATCATGAAAACTGTAATCAGAACATGCACGAACCCTTCCCTATGTCCAAAAATGTTTTTCCTGATAACTGGAAAGTTCCTCAAGATGGAGACTTTGACTTTGTAAGTACATTTAATTTTTCCATTTATGTCTTCTCCTTCTGTGTTTTATCATCACATCGAGACAGAATTCATAAATACAAACTATTTATATTTAAAATTACAGAATACATAATATATACATATTTTATATATATACATATATCCATATATATATATGTATATATATATATATATATACATACATACACACACACATATATATGGGGGGTGCTGGGAATTGAACCCAGGGGTATTCTACCTCTGATCTATATCCCCAGCCCTTTGTAATTTTTTATTTTGAAACAGGGTTTTGCTCAGTTGCTCAGGGTCTCAGTAAATTCTGAGGCTGGCCTTGAACCCCACAGTCCTCCTGTTTCAGCCTCCCAAGTACTGGGACTTCAGGTGTGAACCACTGCACCTGGCCATAATTGCTTACAGTCAAATAAATCAGGCTCAAATTTAGAGAAATATTTAGGACTTCTTAAAACTGAAATAACAACCATTTCAAAGACATTTTCAATAAAGCAAATACGAGATACTTCTGACCGAAAATTCAGTTACCAAAATAATGTAAAGGCACTTATGACATAGACCTTGAGAAATTTGTTTCAACTTTGAAAGTTAACTGAATTAATTTCTGCTCCAGTAAGTGTTAGTTCCACTTGGTTTGTCAGAAGTGATAGTCTTATACTGTATGTATGTAGGTCACATATAAATTTCAGTATAAAACTGTGCTGTATCACCTATTTTGTTACATTTTTCTCTTTGATTTTTCTGCTCTACTCATTGTTATTTCTTTTAAAGAATGCAAAGAATACAGATAATTTATTTTAAAACAATCGTGTCAAAAACTTGAAAGAGCACATTCTCAAAATGAATTCCTAAGTGGAATAAAAAATTTTATGGAATAAAATTTTGCTTTGCAAATTTTACATAATAATTTGTTATTTTTGATAGTGTTGTGGAAACTTTTCCAAACAAAATTGCAATCTTTTATAGTTATATTTATTAAATAAATGTGTTATCTATAAATAAAATTTAGATCCATGAATATTTTTTAATTTTTTAAAATAATCTAAACCATTTTGCTTAGAGACTATGACACTAAATGTTTGGGGACTATAAATATTTTTAATTCTAAGTGCTTTTCTCCTAAATACTATAATTACCTGAGTTTTCTAATAAAATTTAAAAACCCATCCTCAATAAGATTAGTAATAATTGCTAGTGAATTGCTAGTAAATATTAGCAATGTAATACATAGGTTAGCCTCAAATTTTTAATTATAATGTCTATTTTTTAATGTTAAAGAAATTAGAAAAAAATATTTTCTTTAGTTCAAGTAAGGTTTTATTTTAAACTACCTACTTTTAAAAATTATAAATTATTTAGGATGCTGACATTCAAGCTATAAATCATTCATGAACATGATGAATAATGTATTTAGCATCAAAGAACTCTGTCTTGTCTCAGTTGGAGTAAATCTTAATAGCCTCTGGAAAATAGTTTGAAATGACTTAGCTACAAGTAATGAATAAATTAGCATAGTTAAGAAATAGCAAAAAAAATGATCTAATTCTGTTTTGGTTAGTTTTTGCTACCATCCCAAAACTTAATGGTTTAACATAAAAACTGTATGATTTGCTCACAATTTTGTGGGATAACAGCTTGGCCAGGTTCAACTAAGTGGTTCTTCTGCTGATTTCACCTGGGTTTCTCAGGTGGCTGCAGTCATCTCACTGAGGCAGCTGAAGAGTCTCTCAAAAATTAACTGCTCATGTTTCTGGTAGAGTTGGGTAGGCAATCTGATCCTATCAGGCAAGTGTAAGTAGTAGCCTTCTGGGAGGGTATAACAAGTTACCAGGCCACTCGACCTCAGTTTAGAATCAACACACTGCCCATTTACAATAGCATCAAAAAGAATGAAATACTTAGGAGTGATCTTAAAGAAAGGTGAAAGACTTGTACACTGAAAACTGCAAAATGTTGCTGAAAGTAATTAAAGAAGACATCAGTACGTGAAAAAGACACTTCCTATTCATGGATTGGAAGACTTAATATTGTTCAGATGTTAATACTGCCCCAAGTGATCTACAGATTTCCTGCACTCTGTGTCAAAATCCTAATGATGCTTCTGTAGATATAGAAAATTTTATGCTAAAATTTTATATTCCCAAGGAATCCCAAGTAATAAAAGTCTTAAAAGAGTCAAAGGTCTCATATGTCCTGGTTTCAAAACTTACTACAAACCCACCATAATAAAAACAGTATGGTTCTGGCATAAAGACTGATAGATACCCCAATAAATAGAGTAGAATGCCTAAAACTTCATCCTTATATCTACAGTTAAAAGATTTTTGACAAGAATATCAAGACTGTTTGTATTAGTCAGCTTTCTACCACTCTAACAAAGTGCTTCAAGTAATTAACTTACAAAGTGAAAAGGATTATTTGGGCTTAAGGTTTTAGACCTTTCAGTCCATGATTACGTGGATCCATTTTTTTAACCTCTGGTGGAAGTGCTGTATGACAATGGCAGGAAGCTAGTAACAAAATAAAGTGCTTACCTCATGGCCAGGAAGCAAAAGAAAAAGAAGAAGGTGCTATGCTCCCACAATCTCCTTTGAAGGCATGTCCCCAGTGACCTAAAAACCTCCCAGTAGGCCCCACTTCCAAATATGTCACTACTTCCCAATAGCACCACCCTTGGGACCAGGCCTTTAATACATGGGCCTTTGGGTGTGTTCAACACCCAAATTATAGCACCATTCCATGGGTAGAGAAGAACAGTCCTTTTAATAAATGGTACTGGAAAAACTGGATGTCCACATGAAGAGAATAAAGTTTGACTGTTACCCTTTCTATGAAAAATTTACTCAGTTGATCAAAGATCTAAACATAAGAACAAAAACTATAAATATTTTTTTAAATATAGGAGAAACCAGGTGTGGTGGTGCACCCTTGTCATCCCAGTATTTGGGAGGCTGAGACAGGAAGATCGTGGGTTCACAGCCCACCTCAGCAACTTAGTGAGACCCTATTTCCAAATAAGAAATAAAACAGGGCTGGATTGTAGCTTAGAGGTAGAATGCCCCTGAGTTTCATCCCTAATTACATACATACACACACACACACACACACACACACACATCTATATGTGTGTATGCATATATATATGTACATATATACATAGATGTACATATATACATATATGATTTATATATTCACTGTATTTGTATATACATATATGATTTGGCAATGATTTTGGAGATATAACTACAAAAGCACAGCCAACAAAAGAGAATATAGATAAATCAGACTACATCAAAATCTAAATTTTTTTGTGCATCAAAGGACACTCGACAGAATGAAAGACAACCTATGGAATAGGAGAAAGTATTTGCAAATCATAAATCTTTAAGAGGTTAATATCCAGGATGTAGGCTGAACAACCAAACAGCAACAAAAATCCATTTAAAAAATGCACAAAAGACTTGAATAGAATTTTTTTCCAAAGAATGTAAATAAATGGCTAACAAACACATAAAAAACTGCTTAGTATCATTAGAGAAATGCAAATCAAAGAAACAGTGAAATACTGCTTAGTGGCTATTTTCAGCAAACAAACAGAAAATAACATGTGCTGATGAGGATGTGGTGAAATTGAAACCCTTCCTTGTGCACTGCTGGTGGGAATATAAAATGATGCGGTTACCTTGGAAAGCAATGTGATGGCTCCTCAGAAATGACTAAACATAAGGTGACTGTAGTTGCACTTCTGTGTATATACCAAATAGGTGAAAACAGGGACTCAAAAAGGTATTTGTACATTCATGTTCATAGCAGCTATTCACAATAGCCAGAAAATGAAAGCAACCCAGATATCCATCAGTGGATGAATGGATAAACAAAACATGGTTTATACATACAATGAGTTATTATTTAGGAAGGAAGGAAATTCTTCAGTATGCTACAGCATGAATGAACCTTGAGAACATTATGATAAGTGAAGTAAGTTAGTCACAAAAGACATACTGTATGATTCTGCTTATATAAGATACTTAGAGTAGTCAAAAGTCATAGATACAGAAGGTAGAATAGCATCCTAGGGAGTAGAGCGAGTGGGAAATAGAGAGTTACTGTTTGATAAGCCTGGAGTTTCAGTTTTGCATAATGAAAAATATTATAGAGATGAATGGTGGTGATTTTTGTAAAACAATGTGAATATACTTAATGCCAATGAATCATGCACTTGAAATGGCTAATTTTATGCATATTTTACCACAATAAAAATAAATATAGAAGAAGTGGGGGGAAAGAATTCGCATAGTTGCCATGTTGTGTTAGTCAAAATAAAAGGCTGGATTCAAGGGATGTGGAAATAGATTTCACCTCATGGGAAAAGCAGCAAAGTCAAATTGCAAAGGGCCCTGTGGAATGGAAAGAATTATTGCAATCATCTTTACAAACAATCTACTAGAAACTGTGATAGTTAAAATTCAAAAGGAATTAGAATGTTGAATTTAGGAAATTGGAGGTAATTAGTGACTTTGATAAGGGCCATTTCAGTACCCTACTTTAAAATTTTTCATACACACACAACTTTTGACATGTAGCTTTCCACTAGCTCCTTTTTTTAGTTACTATTTTTTTCACAGTGCTGGGGATCCATCCTAAAGGGATGCTGGGCTGTGGGTGTAGTTCAGTGATAGAGCACATGTTTAATTGTTTAATGTACTTGAGACCCTGGGTTCAATCCCCAGCAACCCACCCCTCATCCCCCACCCTGCCACAAAGTGTAGCAGTAGGAAGTACAAGGTATGTTGGGTGACAGTGAAATAGTGAATTATGGTTTGGGTCTGAGATGTCCCACCAAAGCTCATGTATTGAAGCCTTGGTCCCCACAGCAATGTCGAGATATGGGGCTTTGGGGAAGTAATTGAATCATGAGGGTTCTGACCTCATCAGCAGGTGAATCCACTGATAGCTGGATGGACTACTGGAAGGTGGTGGAAACTGTAGTTGGAGACCCCTGCTTCCTGGCTGCCTTGAACTGAGCATATTTTTCTCCACTGTGCCCTTCTGCCATGATGTTCTGCCTTGCCTCAGGGCCAAAGCAATGGGGCCAGCATAGCATGGGCTGAAACCATGAGCCAAAATAAATCTTGCCTCCTCTAAGTGGTTTTTATCAGGTATTTTGGTCACAGTAATGAAAAGCTGACTAACACAAGTAGAGATCTTCAAGTTTATGATGGTTAGTTTGGAACAATGTGGGACATACAAGAAAGTCTAAGTCAGATACTGCAAGCCTGGAGAGCCTGAATTTGTATTTCACAGAGAATAATAAAGCCCCTGGAGATTTTTAAGTTGGAGAATGATGTGATAAAAAGTGTCTTAAGAATATTAATCTTAAAGATAGATGTAGGACTGTGTGTGTTTGTGTATGCTAACTGACTAGACATAGGGAAATCAGATATGTGGGATGGGCTTAAAATAAAATAATAATAAAATGGAAAAGAAATGAAACAGCAGTAAGAGATGTGGAAACATTAGAAAAGATTATTCAACAGAAATAGGTGACTTACTCAATTTGAAGAGTACTATTTTGTTTAAGGAATGAATGATTAAATGTAAATGCTTAATAGGGGTGGCAAGGACCTCCCAGTAGGAAAGAGATTTCAGGGGGTCATATGACTAGATCCAGTTTTTAGAGAATAATTTCTTTTCCACTGACACAGGGCAGATAGCCTGAACAGGGAGTGAGGGAATGACTAGAACTGTTCTTCCTTCACAGCATTTATTACACCTGTCAACGGAAACTGCTCAACTCTCTCGTCACTTTGAGGAAATGGAAACTGCTTATAATAGGCACTGAGGGGAATGTAAATGGGAGTAAATAAAAGAATACAGGAAGTATAGCCAAGAAATGAGTAAAGAATTGCATAGAGTCATAGTGAGTGTGTTAAAGACAACGAAGTGTGTAAGGGGCGAAAAGAGCAATGAGAGAGGAGGCCTAGTGGGCACAGTGCGAGTTATTTGGTAGAATACTTTGCTCACAAAGTAGGAAAGTGGACTAAAAGCAAAGCTAGATTTCCACTTAAGGCACAAGCTGTTAATGATAAGAGAAGTCTGATCATATTCATTCCTTCATCTATTAGATAAAGAATGTTAAAAAATATGACTCGTCAAGGTATAAAATATGGTAAGGTTTCTGTTATCCCCTCTCTTTATGGTGTATTTCAAGGTTACCTTCCAAAAGAGAATTGGATTTTGTGTGATTCCAATGTCTATTTAACAGAAATTGCTTTAAATAAGGTGAAGTTGTTTTGACTATATTTTCATGACATACAACGGTTATTCTTTTGCCTCAATGAAAATAGGTTTCAAGAAAGAAAGATGAGAAAACACTTCATTGTGTTTTGATGCATCAGAGCAGATTCCTAAAGGACAGAGCTTATTTGTAAAGGAACCTGCTAGACAGATGTGCAGAGTAGAAAGCATTCTTTATCTTAAAGCCTGTATGCAATATAATTTTTTTAAATCTTTAGCATTTATCTTTTGGATTTTCTGTGAATTGTTTTATGTTATGTTCCTGGATGTAATGAGATGATAATAGAATGTATGATGTCACCAATGGGGGGAATATATAAAGGTAGGAGATAAAATATATTTGGGCTAATTGACCTAATAATTTTAACTCTACTAAAAAATAGTTCTATTTGGGGTGTGCCTATGAAGATTTCCAAAACAAATGTAAAAGGCAAATCTGTTTATTATAGCACTAGTCTAATGTTTCGGTTTTTGTTAGAATTATTTCCAAACAGCCTTAGCATCCAGATTGTTTAGTGCTAAATAGAACTCATGTAGATCTTGTTTTGCAAAAATTGCACTATCACACTTAAATAGATATATTTTGGTTAACGTAAAGATTTTGGAATAAGAACAGAAACTTTAAAAGCCATCTGTTAATCCACTATATTGGTTCCAATATTTTTTTTAAAAAAGAAAGAAACTGGATTGACATTAATTACTAGGATAGGAGGAATTGGGTATATCAGCCATTTTTGTTTTACACCCAAACTGAATTGTAAGTTAGCATTTCTTGATTACTCTGTTTCTTAAATATTTATCCAATTTGTGTTGTTCTTTTGAGTTAAGGCATCAGTGGAGAAAACATTTCAATAATTGTGGCAAAGGAGAAACAAATCCTCTCTCTCCTCTAGTGTAAACTTGCCTGGGGCTTGCCCAGGTTTCTGCAGTCCTTCTATTCCTGGGTTGGTAAGTCAGTATGGTTCTAAGAAAACAAAACCAAAATCATTTGTGCAAAATGCAGAAGGTGGTAAACCCAGAGAAAGTGTCAACCCTGCTGCTAGAGCCACCATGGGCATCTTCCCTAGTTCTGGAGAAACATTTTCTTTCCAGGGTCTTCTCACCTTTTTATGCTGCCAGCAGTTGTGGTAGAGTAAGTAAGAAACAAAACCACTATGGAGATCAAAGAGTAGGAACAGAACCACCATGATGACCCAACTATATCACTCCTTGGTATTTCCCAAAAGAATTAAAGTCAGAATACTATAGTGATACATGTATATCCATGTTCATAGTACCATATTTCACAATAGCCAAATTATGGAACCAACCTAGGTGTCTATCAACAGATGAATGGATAATGAAAATATAGTATGTACACACAATGAAATTTTTACTTGGCCATGAAGAAGACCAAATTATGCTATTTGCAGGAAAGTGGATGGAACTAGAGAACATCATGCTGAGTGAGATCAGCCAGTCTCAGAAAGTCAGGGGACAAATGTTTTCTCTCATATATGGAAGCTAGAGAGAAAGTAGATAACAAAAGACCAAAGATAATTGAGGGGAGAGACCAGCAGAACAATGAAAGGGGATGGAGGAGGGAGGTGGAGAGGGAAAAAAGAATAACTGAAGGAAACAGTTCAAATAATGTCTCCTTACATGATGATATCACTACCAGTCTCACTAACATGTACAGAGAGAGGTGGGCAGCAGGGTGGGATCTGAAGGGAAATACACCAAGACCTGTGTGCATGTTTGTTTATATCACTTTGGGCCTCACTATGATGTATAATTATAATGCAACAATAAAAGTCTTTAATTTTTTTTTAAAGAAACTGGAGACTGCAGTGAACTGTAAGAGCCTTCAAAACATGGCAGTGAGGCAGCCCTCTAGAAAACTCTCAGCAACATAGACCTTGTACATAGAAAGTCTCAAAGAGAAAAGCTGAGGCAGCCGCATTGGCCAGTTTTTCACCTGCTAGCTGTGTACTATCATCTGCTTTGTCCATTTAAATATAGATGATGCCTTTGCATTTTAAAGAGATGTTGACTAAAGGTTCTCCCATGTCTAGTACTCCTTAAGTCAAAGAACTGCATGGTCTCTTCAGTTCCTAGTTCTGTGAACTGAGGAAACCACTTCATGTGAGTGAAGTTTTTAAGCACATTGTCATTGATTAGCTTTGCATTAATTAAATGATTATTGTCAAGTATTTCCAGATGTTTGTAAGAGTATTAACAACATATGAAAAGATAACTGTAGTTGTTTCAGATTTATTTCTTGCAGGATAAAGAAGAAATAAACACATAAAATCTCAACTGTTCCAATGGATAGTCCTGGATAAGAGTTTATGATTACAGGTGTACATGTGGCGTGAACTCGAGTGTATGCGGCACATTGTGCTTTCACTACTCACTCACTCCTTGTAGAGCCAACAGGAAATTAAAATTAATGAGAAGCCTGCACTCTGAAATACTTGCAGAATTCTTGACTATTTCGGTCCTTTGCCAGCTCACGAAATTGTGCTGGCAGTCACATTCAACAGATGGTGTGGTGTGTGCACAGTTGTGTCATGTGATTGTCTAGGTCTGTGTAGAATTTTTGTAAGCTTTTGACCATCAGTTGACTGAGACATTTAAGACAGCCAGAACCTTTGTTCAGAAAGGAAAGTGGTGGTCTGTGTCAACAGTAAGTGTTTATGCACACGTAGAAATTGTCACTAGGCAATTAAACTGAATTTAATTGATTCTTTAGTAAAGATAAAAATTTCAAAGTCTCCGAGCTGCTCCTCTGGTTTCTTTGATGAGTTTAATTTAATCCACTTGGCTACCTGAGATAGCATGAGCATTTTGCTTTCTTATTTCTCAGTATGCTATTTAAGTAATTCATGGTTTTTGAAGTTTTTATTTGATGGTTGTGTTCAGGCAAAGTCTACTGAAATATTATGTTATTCTGCTTATTTAGGTAATTAATACCTTAAGTTAAAACTCATTATCATCATTTCCTTTACAAACTAAAGTGAGCAGGCCTGTGCTTATTGGATTAATTAAGACAGAAAGCACAGGTGCTGTGTGTGGTTTCTTGTCACCATGTTGGAATTTATTAAGATGTTTAAAGCACATGGCAAAAAGAAAAATGTCTTAACAGAGTTCTAGAAAGTACAAACTTGTAGCAATTTGTTCTTTTTAAAATGTAATTTATTTAGAAGATGGTGTTGAATAATTGGCTACCTTACATTTAAAAACAAAGATATTGTACTCCAAGCATATGTTTTGGCTAGTATTGATGTCTGGGGAAGTTATTTGACTGCAAGGGCTTTCTGTTCATAACCTCATTGTAGATGTTTACTCAGTAAGCGCTGGAGACTGTTGGGTGATTACATCAAAAGAGGTATTAACCAATAGTGGAATGTGGGATCAAAGAACGGACAATCTAATTTATCATCTTGTAAGACTGACAACCCTCAGTGTTTACCTCTTGAAATAAACCTCTAGATTTTAAGTAATGTGTTATAAGGGATGGAGGTAACTAATAATTCATATATCAGGTTCTGTTTTGATAATGAAATAGTTGTATTTTTATGTTTTTACTTGAACTGTCATAAATGGAATTTCTTCAAGTTTTAAATCATTTGAGTGCCTTCATGATTGAGGTTTCCAGAATGTACATAGTAGTTCAGTATCAGAAACCTTTCTATAACTGACTTCCATCATCCTTCCTGATGTATATCTCCTAGTTAGAAGTAGATTGTTTTGGATCATGTTAGATTTATTGGTTTGGTCGAATTAATACACCTTTTTCTCACATTCTTACATTAGATTAGCAACCTTTTCCATAGCATCTCTCTCATTAAAATAGAAAGCTGTCATTAAGTTGAATTCTTCATGCTGGAAGTTTTTTTTGTAAACAACTGCTGTGTTTTTAAAATCTGAAACCTAAGTGATTCAAAACCAAAATCATCTTATCTCATAAGTAGCAAAAACTTTTCCTTCTCAGAATTATCGATAACAAAGAGAAAAATGAAAGATAGTATCAAATTAATTTGTGTATTATTGCAGGCAAAAGTATTTTGGAAAATATCTTAATTTAATTGATTTATTTCATAGTTCTTAACAAAGAAAGAAACATTTTTCTTTATGAATTAAGTAAAATTATGTGTTAAAGTTTGATATGTGATAGGCTGTTAACCCAGGCAGCTGGGTTATAGTACCAAATTATAATTCCACAAGTCTTTAATTTAGTTTTTAACTATATCTTAATGTGAGAATGCAAATAAAGATATATAATAGTCAAGGCTACAAATATATAAATACCTATATGTAAAAAGCTAAAAACCAGCTATGGTTTGTACTAATAAAATGAGTACTTTTACTAATGAAATAAGTAGTCAGTGGTGGATTATCTTTGCTAATGGAGGAAAGTCATAAAACAGTCATTTTCATATTATTTATAGTCTCATGTTTATATTTAATGAAAAGAAATTTACTGTCTCCTTTGAACATCAGGGAAGGTCAGTTAATGGCACAGAATTATTGAAATTGCCTTACTTGGGACTTTAAACATTTGATCATTCTTAGCTGAGGGCAGTGGTACACATCATGAATCCCAGTACTTGGGAGGCTGAGACAGGAGGATCACAGGTTTGACGACAGCCTTGGCAACTTAGTGAGACCCTGTTTCAAACTAAAATATAAAAAGGGCTAGGGGTATAGCTCAGAGATAGAATGCCCCTAGGCTTGATCACCACCCCCACCCCCCCAAAAAAAACCCTTAAACGTTTGATCATTCTTTCGTGACTATTCTGGCTATGAACACTGAGTTTCCCTTGCCATATCTACATTAGGGGAAATAGAAATGTAGTGCAGATAAATTCTCCCTTGGTTTGTAGAAATCAGCGAATTGCATCTAAAGTCTGCAAACATCTGTTTTCCCATATTATAGAATTATAACTATAGTCTTCCAGAAAAAATAGTATTTAACTGAGTTAAGGAAATTAAGTTATGTATCCCTGAGCTAAGTAGTCATCGTTTCACAGCAGCTTTTTCAGTATACTAGAATTTCACCTTTGAAGTCATGTTTAAAAGAATTTTCCAGAGCTTAGTCAACCTGTGAGCATCTTTCTGTATTTTACATCACTAATCTTCACTTGTAAGAATTTCTTCCTTGACTACAGTTATTTATACTCATTTTCTCTTGACTCCATTTTTAAACTCTTATGTTTAAAAATGAAACATTTTGCCATGGTTTATGCAAGGAAGCTGCTGAACACGGTAATATTGGCTGTGATGCAGGAACGGCTTAGGCTGCCAAGCTGAGGCTTCTACCACATATTAGTCCCTAGTTCTTTGGATAGTGGGTATCTAGTATTATTAGAATTATTATCAAAGGAATAAGTAAAGCATTCATAGGAATTAGAGAAACTGGAGACCCCGAAGAGCTGAATGAAAGACCAGTTGAAACTGGCAGAGTAGATTAAGGCAAAAATAGTGAAATTCGAGAAGAGAGACAAGATTCAAGAAATCATCTGAAGCAGATCATTTAGAATCATCCAGATCTGATAACCAGTTATGTATAGGGAAGTAGGGTAAGGAGGGAGATTTTTTATTTAAAGAATTCGATTGATGATGTTGCCTTTGTTTGAAACAAAGACTAGAAATAAAATGAGGAACAGGTTTTAGAGGTTGAGTGTGAAGAGTGAGCTACTGGGTTCTATCACTGATGGGTTAAGTTTACAATGTCCTGAGGACATATAAATCCACTGGGTAGTTGAAAAGATAGCATGGGGCTGTGAATTGGTAAATATCTGACATAGAAAGATATGACGTGAAATCAACTGAAAGAGGCTTAAAGTAAGGAGAGATTGTTAAAAAAAAAAAAAAAAAAGAAAAGGATTTCTGAGGAAGAAAATGGATTTCTGCAGATTAAAGGTGGACAAGCAGGAGAAGTAGCAGAGGAGCCTGGCTTTATTTTGCTGTGAATAGATATTCAACCAAGCAAGCTGAAGTTAACATGTAGTTAGACTAAAACTGTCACCTGAGGATTTACCATGGCTAGATGTTACTGTTTTGTTGGTTGCTTGGTAGGGAAATATATCAGTCTATTCTTGAATTAAAAGGGTAGTTTCAGGTTTTTTGTTTTGTTTTTTTGGAGGGGGGATTTTTGTTTTTTATTGGTGCATTGTAATCATACATCTTATGAGGTACAAACTGGTAGAGACATACATGCACACAGCTATCATTTAACCCTTCCCCAGTTCTCACCCCATTCCCTCCCGCCCTCCTTCTCATTTTCAGCTTAGGTTTTTGTTGTTGTTGTTGTTGGTGGTGGTGGTGGTAGCAATTTTTTGATAATTTTTCCTGGTATTACAGTGTGTAAATAAATTACACAAGCACGGGTGTGTGTTTTCTTTGTGTGGTTGTGTGCATGATACTGGGAATTGAACCCAGGGGCATTCTACCTCAATCTATGGCCCTAGCCCTCAGGGTCTTGCTAGGTTGCTAAGAGTCTCCCTATGTTGCTGAGGCTGGCCTTGAACCTGCAATCATCCTGTCTCAGCCTCCCAAGTACTGGGATTACAAGCGTGTACCACCCAGCCACAGGCACTTTTTAAACAGTTACAACTCATTGGGTTTATACCTGAAATGACTTTTTTTTAAAACAAGCCTACTTTGAAGCATGCTGCCTCTAATATTCCTTTTCTGCCCCTTAATTGTGACTTTGGACAAGCACTACAACTTTTGGTCATTTTGGTTAGTAAAAGTCTGTCTAGTTAAAAATGATGTCATATTTTATTTGAATCTACCTGCTCCTTCTCCACTCTGCATTTCAGATCAAGCCACCTAAGTAGCCTGTCATGCTTTCTCCTTTCCTGGCTTGGCTCTTGGAGGAGTGTAAGGACAGAAGAGGTGGGGCCATCATCTGAACCTGGCTCTCTCAAGCTCCTAGCTCTTAACCTGGCATAACCTGGTTCTAACTACTGCAGAAAGCCTCTGACAATGTCACAGTTTTCATTAGGATGGCATGATGGTTTTCTTCCAGTGATCGTTTTATTTTGGTTCCCTGTATCACTTCAGAAATGGACAGCTGCCTCTCCTTTCTGTTCCATCAGTTGAGGCCCCTGCCCCACAGAAACCCTTACCTCTTCCCTAATCTCTGTTCCTGCACATGCACCATGGGAATGATGTTCTATTTCTAGTATCTCAAAGTGAGTGGGTAGGTGGGGGAGACCTGAGAGCACTCTCCATTCTCTCCTCCCGCTGTCCCTACTTACTCTGCTGGTGCAGGATGCCCCACCATGCCTCCCATCCTCAGAAACCTCTAGACAAGAAGTAGACAAGTTTCTAGGTCAGTACATTTTCCCCTGCTTCCAAGGACCTATGGCAAGTCATCTAAATTCTACTTCATTGCGCCAGGGCAAGTTTCAGGAATCAGGCCAGCTGGGAAGTGAGGTGCCTTCTCCCCTTCTTGCAAGGAACAACAGTGTCTGTGATGAAATATCTTAGTGTTCCCCAGCTTGGCTTGAATGAGAAAGCTCCCATGGAAAATATTGCACCCTGTGCTCCCACTCATACAAGCTATAGGGTAATAATTGGAGAGTGGTGGGGTTTATTCTGCAGCCTCTTAGTAAACTCGGGGTCACCAGTTTGGCCCCATTTGATTGGTGGCTGTCTTCAAGACAGGGGTCACTTGTACATCAGTTTTCTCTTTATTGTGAGTCTTCAACTCAGGGACATCCATAAGCTCTCATTCAGCATTCTTCTTATAAAAGTAATCATTAATAACTTAAAGATACATTTTAGAGCATTTCATGATTCTGTATCTACAGAAATATTATAGTTTATTTGTTCCTTCATTCATCATTTATGCAGTAAGCATTTTATGTCCTAGCACTGGGTACGTAGCTGCTCTGGAGAAGCACTGATGGGAATAGACTTATGAACACTTAATTATTTCACCAATAGAGGAATTGACCTGGCATCACTGATCTGAAAAGATTATAGTGGAAATTGAAAGCTTTAAAAATAATAAAATGAAAGTGAAAATACTGAATTATAATTCAAGTTATGTTTGACTGGACAGCAGTAACTGACTGTCATTGAGAATTCATTCTCTCTGAGATTATAAAATTTCTGGTGGCTGGGTATGGTGGCCTATGCCTGTAATCCCAATACTTGGAAAGCTGAGACAGGAAGATCACAGGTTTGAGGCCAGCCTCAGCAACTTAGCAAGACCCATAGAAACCTAGCAAGACCATGTTTCAAAATAACAAAATAGGTCTTGGGGTTTAGCTTAGAGGTAGAATGCCCCTGGCTTCAATCCCCTTTTTTACACACACACAAAATTCTGGTGACCCAAAATATATAAGATCATAAAATCATATGAGTACACTGATAATTCTTATAGATAAGTCACTTAAAAATTTAGTTTTAAGTTTTCTTTGAAGAGAACAATTTAAGATAATAAAGTTATGCTTTTTAGTTAGTATAAATTTGATACTAATAAAGTATCAATACTAATAAAGTATTAAGTGTGCACTGCCCAAATGTGACATTATTGTTTATGTATTTTAGTTCTTGTTTATGTCAAGAATTCAATAATGAGACTTCTCCAAACATTATACTTATATTGTATCTCCAAAGTAGTATTTTATTATTTCTTTATCCATTTACCTTAGAAAAGTTGATTCTGTAAGTTTAGCTGTGAAAATAAACAGAATTCATGCTAAAGAACTTAGAAAAATTCAAACCAACCAAATGTCATCATCCTCATTTATGGTTATATTACTCTGAAAGGTGAATAAAAACCCACATCCATCTTACAAGCTAAATGCCCTTTTAAAATATGATAGATATTAGATTTTTTCACTCCAGTTTTTATTTCATAATTAAAAATTTAAGGTAGTATCATGCATATCAGTTTAGCTATTTGTAATAATTGAATGTATATTCTCTAAGTTAAATGGATATTTCTTTAATGTTACCTTTATTTTATAACTTAGGGAAAATCTGTCCTATATTAATATTTTGAACAAACATCGAATAATAAAACCAGCTTCTAGAGATGGAAAAATTACTTTTAAAACACTTGAGCTTTTCTATTCAAATTCTGTGTTCTATGTCCAGATGGATAATATATTTCCAGAGGAGAGTAGATGAAATTTTAAAATCTATACATTTACCTAAATCATTTTTAGGAAACAGTTTTTTAAATTTATGAATAATTCTAAAATATAATGGTAATAATATTAGAGTAAGCATTCTGGAATTGATACTGTTACTCAGTTTCATATTAATGTACTTAACAAAATATTAAATTTCTTATATTTAGGGCAGCATCAATATTTAGGGAAAATGTTCTAAAATACTTAAGAATGACTATTTTTTCAAATAAAAAATTTTATTTTTTGCCTATTTAATAAATAAAAATAATCAAAGTATATAAAATATGGAATAGCTACTTCCTGTTTTTAAGATTCAGTATCTTCATTGTATAAAGTAAAAAGTTGTGAGATACATAAATATTGAATTACTAGATACTGCATTTGAAGTGATTCAGATTCAGCAAATAGAAATAAGCAGTTGTCTCATGATATTTTTATTTACTTACTTAATAGGAACTAATTTTTGTTTTAATTAATTTTCCAGAACTTGAAAAATTTTTAATAAGGTTAACATTGAGGTTAGAATATGATAAATTTTTCATGTTTTTGAGATTTCCTTCAGATTACTTGGTTTAAATATAAATTAATATTTAATGTTCTAGTTTTAGATGCATTTTTCTAGAGTAGTAACATACTAACAGTTATATCCCTTTTAGTTTTTAATGTTTTATTTATTCAACAAAAGTATTTAAAATACTCTCTATGTGCCTTTTCCTCCCTCTTTATTAAGTAACTTGATCAAGGGAGCCACTTGGGAAGTATCCTATATTATCATATGTTTCTCCCACCTTGTTCATAATAAATGATATCTTTCTTACCTATTTTATGTAGTTATTAAGTTTTAAGTTCTAACATAGTCAGTTGATTTGCTACCCAGTCAAGTCAGATGCTTGTGAAGTTAAAGCAAATAGCATTTCCACCAGCTCCTACTGTTAGCTATTTTATTAAACTTAACAAAAAATTAATTGCTTGCAAGAATTTTAAATTTTACTATTTATCTTCACTTTGGCATTTTCTTATTCAAATATGATTTCTAGCTGTTAAAAACTGGATTTAATTATTTTTCATATATCATTACTAATTCAAAAGGTTATTACTTCCTATTCATTGAGAGCAGCTGTGAATGAGTCTAATAACCAGTTAGGACTTACTTACAGTTGTTAAAAAATCATCTGATGTCACAGGGGCTAAAAAAAGGAAAGTCTGTGGGTGGAGTTAAGGAGAGTGGGGCTATTTGGCCAGCTAAAAACATGGTAACTATTTGCAAAACTGGTTGAGAAATGGGAAGGAGAAAAATAGAATACATAACTGTCTTCTGACATAGACAGAAATAAGACTTGGATATTTGTTCTGCGCCTCTGGATTAGGCCTTAAATTGAATTTGACTGTTAAAGAACACTTAATAGCACTTAAGAAATTGACATCTAGTGTCCCTTGTAATCCTCTCTGTAGAAATTCTTGTGTATTAGAATAGTGAGTATCAAGGTTATTCTTTCCTTTTATCAGTTTCTGCTTTGATTTATATTTGTGAGTAACCTGAACATCAATATTAACAAGGTTCATTTTGAAGCCTAGTGCTTTCCCTTTTTAACCTTCTTTTGAATTTATCCTACATTATCAACTTAACAAAATATCCCGATATTGAATCTTACAAAATATGTTAGTGATATTATATTCCAAATAAAATCTTAGCAAGTTATAGGAAAATATTACATTAATTTTCAAATTCATTTTATTATGCGGTCACTTTGAGTAGAAAAACAGAATTTTTGAAGGTATTGAATACTGACTAAATTTAATATACAAGTGAATCATTCATATTGATAAACTTTAATTACACTTGATCTTAGCCAAAAGGCCAAGCGATTAATCTCTTTTTTTTTTTTTTAGGTACTGGGGATTGAACTCAGGGGGCGTTCTACCTCCGAGCTATACCCTCAGCCCTATTTTTTATTCCTTATTTTGAAAACGAGTCTCACTAAGTTGTGGAGTGCCTCACTAGGTAACTGAGGCTGACCGTGAACCTGGATCCTCTGGTCTCAGCCTCCCAAATGCTTGGGATTACAAGCGTGCACCACCACGCCTGGCTTTAAGCGATTAATCTTTTGATTAAAATCTTAATAGACTATTTTTCATAATACTTCTCATTCTGTATTCATTTTATTCCTCTATATTTTTATTTTTGGCCAATGTAATGTTTAAAAGTTTCAATCTGTGATGAACTCCAGGCTTAGGTTTATGAGATAGTTTATTTTATGTCCTTGTTGCTAAAAGAGCTATTTGGTTACTAGGTAGGATTCTTTCAAATCAAAATGTAAAGTATGTCAAAGTAACTCTCCTTAGTCAAATAATATCATTGAGGTGTTTTCATTAAATTTCCCAACTTGCATAATAATCATCTAATTGAAACATTTTTTGTTTATAAGGTAGCTTATATAAAATGTTTTAATGCTATGAATCTTTATTTTTAAATGAATATATATCCCCATATACACATAATTACATTCAAATTTTTCATGAGCATGTAAAATTTTTGACAATTGCAAAAAAAGCTTAAATGTAAAACAAAATTTCTATTGGTGTACCAACTTTAAGGGTGCTTAGGAAAATCTTACAGAACTATTTAACAAGTTGCCAATTAATCCTGTCTAAATATGTCTTGTCCAAGTCAAGAGAAGGAAAAGTATTTTGTTCCTGTAATTTTTTTCTGCACACTCCCTTTCATCATATACTGAATCTCTTAAGAGGTTAAATCATCAAACTTCTTAGATTAAAAAAAAAAATGTCTATAGTACATGATTAGGGAAAGACTGGTTACCAGATTGGGCAATTTGGGATGAATGTGGAAAATGTTTATATTTGTAGATCAATTTAGGTTTTTGTTTACTCAATTAAAAGGTCTATGAGAATACATTATTAGTCTTTACACTCACCTTTAATAATTTTTTGCATCTTAAAAGAGATCAAAACCATATGGCTAAAATATTTATTTGAAAGCATTTTGGAATATGAATGCCAATAATTTTGCTTACTTTACTATTTCTATCAAATTGTGATAGTGATTCTTAGTGCTAAGTTAAGAGCTTTTTATTTTTAATACACTTTCATTGGTGCATTTTAATTATACATCACAATGTGTTTCAGAGTGGTAGGAACAGATGTGCACACAGCATTTGGTGTGTTCCCCTGAGATCCCACTTGCTCCCCCACTCCCTCTCCGCCCCGTACATGTTATCGAGATGGGTGTTGATAACTTTATACATGAACATAGCATTATTTGAACTATTTCCTTCATCAAGTCTCCTTTTACTCCTCCCTCCCTCCTTCCCCAAACCCCTTCCACTCTTACTGGTATCTCTCCTCATTTATCTGAAGTCCCTTTTGTTTCCCAGTTTCTCTCTAGCCTCCACATTAAAAGAGAAAACGTATGACCCTTCAATTTCTGTGGCTGACTAACCTCACCTAGCATAATATTCTCTAGTTCCATCCATGGAATTTTACTCAGCCATAAAGAAGAACTTTATTTTAAATTTAAATTTAATTTCCCATAAATATTTCCCCAATTATTTCTTTTTTGTAAATCAATCTAAAACATAGTCACAACTATTTTGAAAAATTATAAAAATCTTTTTTGAGATATAATTCACATACCATATATTCACCCATTTATAGTATACCTTTCCCTGGTGGTTGAATTTATACACAGTTGTACAACTAGTACCATGGTCATTTTTAAATATTTTATCATCACCCCAAAGGAAACTGCACCCAAACAGTCACTTGCCTTTCCCCGACTTAGACAACTACTATTCTCCTTTCTATTTCTATGGATTTGCCTATCTTGATATTTCATATAAAAAAGGAAATCATACAACATGAGCCACAACTATTTTCCCCCTTTCTAGTAGATGAGTAATTACTGTAGCAGGATAAGTGTAATATCATTTTAGAAGGCCAGAAATCTGAACTAAATCTTAGACTAAACCACTGTCAACAGTGTTTGTGCTTCCTGCAAAGGCTCTAGCAGAGAATCTGACATGTATTTTAGCGTCTAGAACTGCATTCCTTGAGTCTTGGTTCAAAGTCCCTTCTCCGATTTCTTTTTTATTTTTTTATTTTTTATTTATTTATTTATTTTTAATTGTAATAATTCGTGCCTTGTATATATACATTTTTGTTAGGTATAAATTAATAAAGACAAATGTGCACACATTTCTCATCTGACCCTTTCCCCAATTCCCACCCTGCTCCCTCGCCCTCCCTCCCTCTCAAGTTCAGTTTAGTGATTGACCTTGATATATTTGTGAAAGTACATCATGTGCATTAGGGTGTCCCCCCTCCCCCCACCCCAGTTCATCCCCTTCAGTTAAGTCAACTTCTTTGCTTATCGAGGGTTTCTCCTTTTTCATCTGGAGACCCTCTTATGCCCCATCTTCTCCCTAACATCCGCATATTAGGGAGAACATATGCTTTTATACTCTTTGTGACTGACTAATCTCACTCAACATAATGTTTTCCAGTTGCATCCATTTCCCGGCAAATAACATGATTTTGTTCTTCTTTATGGCTGAGTAAAATTTCATTGTGTACATATCCCATAATTTTGTAATCTATTCATCTGTTGATGGACATCTTGGCTGTTTCCATAGTTTGGCAATTGTGAATTATGCAGCTATAAACATAGATACACATGCATTGGTCTGATAGTTTGCTTTCCATTCTTCTGGGTAGATACCCATAAGTGGTATTGCTGGATCATATGGTACGTTCATTCCCATTCCTCTGAGGATCCTCCATATTGTTTTCCAAAGTGGTTGCACTAATTTGCAATCCCACCAACAGTGTATTAGGGTTCCCACTTCTCCACACTCTCGCCAGCATTTGTTGTTGTTTGTGTTTTTTATGATTGCCATTCTGATTGGAGTTAGGTGAAATCTCAAGGTAGTTTTGTTTTGCATCTCCCCGATTGCCAAAGATGTGGAACATTTCCTCATACATTTATTGGCCACTTGTATTTCTTCTTTTGTGAAGTGTCTATTGAGATCCTTTGCCCATTTTTTGATGGGGTTATTTGCTTTCTTAGTTGTGATTTTCTTGAGTTCTTTGTATATCTTAGACCTCTATCTGAAGTGTAACTGACAAAAATTTTCTCCCACTCTGTAGGCTGTCTGTTGAGGTTCTTGATAGTTTCCTTTGCTTTGCAGAAGCTCTTCAGTTTAATGCAATCCCATGTATTGATCTTCCTTTGAGCTGCTTGTGCTTTGGGGGTCTTGTTGAGAAAGTTTTTACCTGTGCCTATGTGTTGAAGTATTGGGCCTATGCCCTCTTCAAGTAGCTCCAAGGTCTCTGGTCTGACTTCCAGGTCCTTGTTCCACCTTGAGTTAACTCTTGTGCAGGGTGAGAAAGTGGGGTTTATTTCCATTTTCCTGCATATGGTTAACCAGTTTTGCCAACACCATTTGTTAAAGAGGCTATCTTTTTTCCAGTGTATACTTTTGGTTCCTTTGTCAAAGATCAGTTGACTGTAAGTCTGTGGATCTGTTTCTGAGTCTTTTATTCTGCTCCATTGGTCTATGTGTCTGTTTTTGTGCCAATATCATGCTGTTTTTATTACTGTGGCTTTGTAGTAGAGTTTAAAGTCAGGTATTGTGATGCCTCCTACATGATTTTTATTGCTAAGAACTACTTTGGCTATCCTGGGCTTTTTGTTTTTCCAGATGAATTTAAGGACTGATTTTTCTATGTCTGTGAGGAGCGTCCTTGGCAATTTAATGGGTATTGCATTGAATTTGTAGATCAGTTTTGGGAGGATGGCCATTTTGATGATATTTATTCTGCCTATCCAAGAGCATGGTAGATCCTTCCATCTTCTAAGGTCTTCATCGATTTCCTTCTTCAGCTTTCTGTAATTTTCGTTATAGAGGTCTTTAATCTCCTTGGTTAGGTTTATCCCTAAGTATTTTATTTTTGGGGGTGCTATTGTGAGTGGAATTGCTTTCTGGATTTCTTTTTCAGTTGATTTATTGTTGGTATATAGAAAGGCTTCTGATTTTTTAAGATTGATTTTGTATCCGGACACCTTACTGAATC
>PVLC010007947.1:32679-60947 GCA_004027655.1 Graphiurus murinus
TTCTTTCCCTATTTTTACCCCTTTGATTTCCTTCTCTTGCCTTATTGCTCTGGCTAGAGTCTCGAGTACTATATTAAACAGAAGAGGTGATAATGGACATCCTTGTCTTGTTCCTGTCTTTAGTGGGAACTCTTGCAGTTTTTCCCCATTTAATATGATGCTGGCTGTAGGCCTATTGTATATTGCCTCTATGATTTTGAGGTATGTTCCTTCTATTCCAATTCTCTGTAGTGCTTTTAGCATGAATGGTGTTGGATCTTGTCAGATGCTTTTTCAGCGTCTATTGAGATGATCATGTGATTTTTGTCTTTGAGTCTGTTTATGTGGTGAATTACGTGTATTGTTTTTCGAATGTTGAACCAGCCTTGCATCCCTGGGATGAACCCGACTTGGTCATGGTGTATAATTGTCTTGATGTGGTTTTGAATGCACGTTGCTAGTATTTTGTTTAGCAGTTTTACATCTAAGTTCATCAATGATATAGGCCTATAGTTTTCTTGAGCTGTCTTTATTTGGTTTTGGTATTAGTGTGATGTTGGCTTCATAGAATGTGTTTGGAAGGGTCCCGTTTCTTTCTATTTCACGGAATAGCTTGAGGAGTATTGGGATTAGCTCTTCTAAAAATGTTTTATAAAATTCACTTGGAAAACCATCTGGTCCTGGACTTTTCTTTGATGTTTCTATTTCTTTGATTGTTATTGGTCAGTTTAAGTGTTCGATATCTTCTTGACTCAATTTGGGGAGGTTATATGTGTCTAGGAAGTTGTCAATTTCTTCTAGATCTTCCATTTTGTTGGAGTACAGTTTTTCAAAATAGTTTCTGACTATCTTCTATATTTCCATACTGTCAGTGGTAATAACTCCTTTTTCATCTCTTATTTTGGTAATTTGGGTTGATTCTCTCTTTCTTTTGGTTAGATTGGCCAATGGTTTATCTATCTTGTTTATTTTTTCAAGGAACTAGCTTTTAGTTTTGTTGATCTTCTGTATTTTTTTTTTATTCTCTAATTCATTAATTTCCGCTCTGATTTTCGTGGTTTCCTGTCTTTTCCTGGCTTTGGGGCTAGATTGTTCTTGTTTTTCAAGGGCTTTGAGCTGTGTCATTAGGTTATTTAATTGGTGGTTTTCTGTTCTTCTTATGTGGGCACTCAGTGCTATAAATTTCCCTCTTAGTACTGACTTCGAGGTGTCCCAGAGGTTTTGATATGTTGTATCTCTGTTTTCGTTGGTTTCTAGGAATTTTTTAATTTCTCCCCTTACTTCTTCTATGACCCACTCTTCATTCAGCAGTATGGTGTTCAGTCTCCATGAGCTTACTTGGTTACTTTGGGTATTCCTGGAGTTTATTTCTAGTTTCACTCCATTGTGATCTGAGAAGATGCAGGGAATTATGTTGCATTTTTTGAATTTGCCGGTGCTCGCTTTGTGGCTGAGAATGTCTATTTTGGAGAAGGTTCCATGAGCAGCTGAGAAAAATGTGAATTCAGTTGTAGTTGGGTGGAAGAGTCTATAAGTGTCTAATAGGTCCATTTGGTTTATGGCATCCTTTAGGTCTGAGGTGTCTCTACTGACCTTTTGTTTAGAGGAGCGATCTAGAGATATAAGAGGAGTATTGAAGTCTCCTAGTATTAGTGTATTGGGATCTATGTGTGTCATTTTTTACTAGTAAAAGGAACAATCCAGCAAGAGGAAATAACAATTATCAATATCTATGCCCTAACCATAGGTGCAGCCACCTTCCTCCGATTTCAACGCCAATGGTTTAGCATCTTTTCTCTCTTGCTCTTTCCACTTCTGTCACAGTGACCATTTTCTTCTGGTAAAATCTCCATCTGCCTCACTGCTGATTGCATTTAAGACCCACTCATATAATCCATGATAATCTCCCCATTGCAAAATCCTTAAGTTAACCATATCTATAAAATCTTTGTTAGATGAAGTAACATTGATAGGTTCTGAGAAGCATGACATGCACTTCTTGGAGGGCCATTATTCAGTTCACCAGTCTGCCCTCTGGTCCCCAGGGATTCATCCCATCCCATTATTCCCCAAAGTCTCAACCCATTGTAGTATCAGCACAGAGTTCAAAATCTCATCTAAAAACTATCAGCTCAAAAGTCACAGATTTCATCATCTAAATCAGGCACAAATTATTCTCTAGTTAACATCTATCCAGGGACAAAATTCCTCTCTATCTGTGGACCTATAAAACCAGAAAACAAGTTGTTTGGAGAATGATGGAAGACACAAAGAAGTCACTAATCCCATGCAGTCTCAAAATCCAGTAAAATCTAGTAGCAAAAATTCCATTGGGTTTTAAGGTCTGGGAATAATCCTCTTTGGCTCAAGGCTTTGCCCTCTCTACCTTCTGAGTCAACCTGTCTTTTTCCTGAAGGGAAGTACACATTTGTGGCTAAGTAGTTTTATCAAGCCTGTTTCATGTCTATAGTATTGGGAGAATTGACAGGCTTCCTTCATTTCATCCTACTCCTATCTCCAAGCTGGCAGTGTTTCTGCTGGTATAACATTCTCAAAAACATTGTAGGTCTTCTGTGTATGTTGCAGGCATTGACCTCATTAAACAAGAGGGTCCTGGGTAATTCTCTATTCCTGCCTTCTGATGAGTTGGTTGAGGGGATCCATGAGTCACACACCTAATTGCTTTAGCAACAGCAAAAAGTTGTGCAGCCACACCCTTGACCTTCTCCCCAGAACATACTGTCCTAACAGTACCTCCCCTAGTTTGAACATCTTTTGAAATATGATAGGCTGAGAATTTCCCAAATCATCAAATATTCATTTCTTTTTGCTTAGATTTTTGCTCAGTTCTTCCCTTAATCTATCTCTTCTTGCATTTGACCATAAGCAGTAAAAGAATCCAAATCTTATTTTCAGTGCCTTTTTTGAAAAACTCTCTAGCTAAATATCCAAGTTCGCCGGGTGTGGTGGCCCACACTTGTAATCCCAGCATTTGGGAGACTGAGACCGGAAGATCCAGGTTCGTGGCCAGCCTCAGCTACCTAGTGAAGTACTCCACAACTTAGTGAGACCCTGTTTCAAAAATAGGACTGGGGGTGTAGCTTGGAGGTAGAATGCCCCTGAGTTCAATCACCAGTACTGAAAAAAAAAAAAATCCAAGTTCATCACTTATAAGCTCTGCTGTCCACATAACTATAGGGCACAAGTCAGTTAAGCTTGTTATGACTATGTAACAACAACCAAAAAAAATCACCTTTCCTTCAGTTTCTGATAAAAAGTTTCTCATTGCCTTCCAAGCTGAGGAATATTTCTACCACTGTTTTGTTAATGATGATACATGTATTCTCCAAGACAAATTAGAATTTCTCTATTACATGTGTTTCTTCTTCTGAGCTGTCACCAGAAGAGATTTAATGTTCAAATTTCCACCAAGAGTCTTTTCTAAGGTCACCTAAGACCTTTTCTGTCATATACCTCATATTTCTTCCAGCTTCTATCCATTGTCAAATTCCAAAGCTATTTTCATAATTTTAGGTATTGGTTAGCACTGCCTCACTTCCAGGCACCAAAATCTGTACAGATAGCGCCTGGCATATCCTTTTACCTAGAATTCTTCAACTTTATAATGGCACAAAAGCCATAGACATTCGACAGAAACTGTGCTTTGGATTTTGATCATTTCCCAGGCTCCTTCATCATGCTGGGCAGGGACAGTGAAGCACAGCCCTCCATCAGCCATGTGACCACGAGGAGAAAAAGGTGATACTGTGTACTGTGTACTGTGTTGATAAGCTCTCATGTTCAGTAAGCTAGGTATAATAAATGTGTTTTTAACGTATGATGGGCTTGTCAGGATATAACCCCGTCATAAGATGAGGAGCATCCATGTTAGTTTCCTGTGACTGCTGTGAAAAATTGCCACAAACTTAGAAGCTTAGAGAAATAGAAATGTTTTCTTTTATGGTTCTGAAGGTCAGAAATCCAAACTAAGTTTTCAGAACTAAATCAGGTTGCAGCAGGGCTGTGCTTTCTCTGGGCACTTTCAGGAAGAATCTTGAGTTTCTTGCCTTTTTCAGCTTCCCGAGTTGTATTCCTTGCATTCCTTGGTTCATTGCCCTTTCCTCCATCCTTGAAGCCACCAGTGTAGCATCTTCTCCCTCTGTCCTTACTTCTTTGGCTGCCTTCTTCTGTTTGAAATCTTTCTCTCCCTCTTGTAAGAACAGATTTGGTTGCATTTAGGGCCCACTCAGGTACTTCAGCATGATCTTCCTAGCCTGAGGGTCTTAAGATCCCTAATCACACTTGCAAAGTCCTCACTGTGTAAGGTAACATGCACAGGTTCTCAGGATTAGGACGTGACACTTGAGGAAGCATTTTTCAGCCCACTGCTGACTCTAAGGACTGATTCCCAAGGCAACCCAACATGAAGAGATCAGAAAGAAGAGGAAAAGAGGCAAGAGAGCCGGAAGGAACAAATAGTGTGTAGTAGGAAGATAACCAGGGAGTGTGATATCCTGGAAGCCAAGTGAGGAAAGTGTTGTAAAAGGAGAAAGTAGAGTCAGTCGGTTTGGATTCCACTAAAACTCAAGATGCGCACTGATAATCTACTATTGGATATTTAATAAGGGAGGTCATTGTTGATCTTGACAAGCAGTTTAAGTTCATAAACTCTTAAAGTGCGAAAAAATCCTCCTTAATGTTCTAGATAATGAAAAAGAAAAGTTGTTACACTAATGTGAAATAGTGATTTTTTTTCTTTATCACTAGAATCTTTTGAGAGCAGGACCATGTCACACTTTGTGTCGTGCCTACCACAGTGGGTACTATTCCTATGTTAGCTTTCACAGTGGAGATGGCATGCTATTGCAGAATGGAACACAGAAACTCGTTGCTGGGGTTCTTCTCAGGAGCTTCTTAGGCCCCCCCACCCCCACGCATACCCATACACTTCCCCATCAACACCCCACACCCGCCCCATTCAGACCACAGCTGCAAGGAAAGGCCTGATAACAGGCATTTTCTCTACCTCTTCCTCAGTCGAGGTCTTCACATGTGGATTTAAAGACAGAAGTTTGGGAAAGTGTGTGTGTGTGTGTGTGTGTGTTTCATTCTGTTCTGATCTCCAGCTGCAATGTCTTTCTGAGCCTTAGTTCTATCTAATTACTATTCCTTTCTGTCTTTTGCGTACTTCTAGGCCTGCTCTTTTATGAATTCTCTTTTAGTCCCTAGCTCTCATCTTAACAGGCCCACATCAAAATTTTTGTTTTATTGGGCTGAACTCAATCCTACTACAAACTTGTAGCCTTTTCTTATGTAATGACTATTTTGCTTTGGTTGCTGCTTCTATTTTCTGTATGAGTATTTCTAATATTCTAATGAGTATTGTGATTTTTCTCTTATGATTTGCCAAATTACTTTTTTAAAGAAAATTTTGCTCTAAGTTTTTAACTATTGCTTCCTTAACTTATTATCACTTTGCTAGTCACATACTCTTATCTGAGGAGGACAGTGTTTAGGTGTCTGTTTTGTAGTGTATTTAAAATATAAACAAGTTGCTTATATTTCTTATAATAGAAATCTGGAAGACTATTTAGATATGAAGGCCTTCCTTCAGTCATGTGTGGCCTTTTACTTTCACATTATTTACTCTTTTTCAAGGAATAGGCTTTGGTTATTTAGTATTCTAAACATAGTGTATGTTTTTAGTAGCTCTATAGAGTTATAGTTTACAATTCACTCATTTAACATGTATAATTTAGTGGCTTTTAGTGTATTCACAGAATTGGGTATCCATTGCCATGATCAATTTTAGAACATTTTCATTAATCCAAAAGAAACCCAGCACCCCTTAGCCTCTCTTCTCTCCTTCACTACCCTCTGCCCTAGTCAAGCACCCATTTACTTTCTGTCTTCTAAATCTATATATTTGCCTACTCTGTACATCTCATCTAAATGGAATCATATAATATGTGATCTTTTGTATCTGGTTTCTTTCACTTGACATATTTTCAAGATTCATTGATGTTGTAGCATGTATCAATAATTAATTCCTTTTTATGGCTGAGTAATATTCCATTCTGAATATGCCACATTTTGTCTGTCCATTCATCAACTGATGGACATTTAGGTTGTTTCACCTTTTAGCTATTATGGATAATGCTGCTGTGAATAGTTTTGTATATTTTTTTGTGGACATGTGTCTTCATTTCTCCTGGGTATATACCTACTCAATCATGTGGTAGTTCTGTATTTAACCTTTTGAGGAAGGTTAACTGTCATATTCTTTTGCAAAGTGGCTGCACCATTTTGTATTCCCATCTGCAGTGTATGCGAGTTCCAGCTTTTTTTTCTCCACATTCTTGCAGCACTTGCTATTATCTCTTTTCTTGATGCTTAGTATCCAGTTGGGTATGAAGTGTATCTCATTTTGGTTTTGATTTGCATTTCCCTAAAGTTGGATGATGTTGAGCATTTTTTATGTGCTTATTGTGTTTGCATATCTCCTTTGGAGAAATGTCTCTGCAGATCCTAGGTCCATTTTTAAACTGAGTTACTAGTCTTTTATTTCTAGAGTTGTGGGGTTTTTTAATGTATCTACATGTGAGTTCCTTATGAATTATTTTAGCTGCAAGTATTTTCTCCTATTCTGCAGGTTCTTTTTTCATTGTCTTGATGGTGTCTTTTGAAACAACATTTTAAAATTATAAGGAGGGAGGTCCAGTTTCTTTTCTTCATTTGTGCTTTTGCTGTCATAGTTAAGAAGCTGTCACCTAATATAAGGCGACAAAGATTTACACATATGTTTTTCTTCCAAGGAGTCGTATAGGTTTAGCTCTTATATTTAGGTCTTTGATTCATTTTGAGTTAACGTTGTACATGATGTGAGGTCAGGGTCCAACTTCATTCTTTTGCCTGTGGCCAGCCAGTTGTCTCAGGACTAGTCTTTCTCCATTGAGTTAGCTTAGGACCCCTCTCAGAAATCAGTTGACCATACATGGATTTATTTCTAAACTGCCAGTTCTGTTCTACCTGTAGCCTATACTTATACCACTGCCATACTGTCTTGATGATTATAGCTCTGTAGTAAGTTTTGAACTTGGGAAATATATGTCCTCTAACTTTGTTACTTTTTTAGATTGTTTTGGCAGGTTTTTTTTTTAACTTTATTAAATTTTGGTTAAAAACACAATATTTGCCATTTTAGCCATTTGTAAGTATATAGTTCAATAGTGTTGAATATATATATTCACATTGTTTTGGAACAAATCTCTAGAACTTTTTCATCTTGCAAATCTGAAACTTTATGCCCATTAAACAACTCTCCTTTCCCCCTTCTCTCTAGCCCTTGGTAACCATCATTCTCTTTTCTGTTTCTATGAATTTGACTAGTTCAGATGCCTTATTTATTTTAGATACTTTACCTCATATTCCTCACATTAGTACAATATTTTCTTTTTGTGACTGGCCTATTTCATTTAGCATAATGTCCTCAAGGCTCATTCATGTTGTAACATGTGACAGGATTTCCTTCTTTTTTAAAGGCTGAATAATATTTCATTTGGCTATTTTAAAATTCCTTGAGTTTTCACATGAATTTTAAATTTAGTCTGTTGGCTTCTACAAAAAGGGCAACTGGGATTTAGTAGGGGTTGCATTAAATCTCTAGATTCTGTAGATCAATTTGGGAAGTATTACCATCTAATATTAAGTCCTTCAATCCATGAACATGAGATGACTTTCTATTTGTTTTGATCATCTTTAGTTTCTTTCAGTAATATGTAGTTTTTAAAGTATATGTTTTACACTTCTTTTGTTAAACTCATTACTAAGTATTTTATTGGTTTAATGCTAATATAAATGGAATTCCTTTCTTTTATTTTTGGTTTGCTTATTACTATTGTATAGAAACAATGGATTTTCGTATATTGAACTTGTATCCTGCAGCTTTGTGAAAGTCATTTATTAGTTTGAATAGGTTTTGGTGGGTTTGTTAGGATTTTCTATATATAAGATCCTGTCATCTGAAAAACAGAGGTTGTTTTACAGCATTGTGTTTAAATAAAGCTATTCAGCATAACAGTCTTGAGGACCTGCTCTGTGTCATGTGCTGTGTTCCATGTTGTATAAAAGGCATGGTGTCTGCTATCAAGAAATTTGTAGTCTAGCTGACAAAGTTTTAAACCAATAATAACAATTCAGAATTATATATTCTGTGGTTGAGAGATATATAAAGTACTACGATATCACGGAGAAGGGCTACTAATTTATAGTGGGGGAGTTAAGGAAAACTACACATACAAAGTTCTGGACCATTTTGTAAACAAGTAGCTATGGTTATGATAAGTTGTCATTTCAAGGCCAAAATGACCTTGGAGATTTAAAAATTATGTAGTATGAACTCCAGCTTTAAGATTTTTAAGGTCTATCAAAATTTAAGCAGATTTGCATTAATAGACAACACATCAAGTTTTCAAAGTATATACAGATGTTTGATTATGTAGTAAATCTGTTGCTATAAAAGCGTATGATCACATTTGGAAAATTGCTATTGCATGTCTTGGCAGTTTGTTAAGAACTGAAAACTTTTAAAACTAACTGGTGTTTTGATAGATTAAGTTCAAGGCCACCTTTTGTTTAAATGATGTTTTGTTTTCTGTAATTAGACCATGCTAGGTGAATTAAGTGTGTAATTAAAAACAGGAGGTTTGGCTAATTCAGAGTAAATGAGTACAAAATACAAGGTCATTATCCATCTCTAGTGAGGCTCCAGATGAACAGTGCACATGGAACTATTTATAAAGCATTTTGCATGGTCAGAGCTCCTTTGGGCTGCTGTCCATGGCTTTTAAATTAAAGTATTCACAGACTTTCAGAAAAATGTACCTGTAATATAGAAGTATGATCCTATTTACAATGCTCATCTGAATGGAAAACCAAAAGAGATTAAAATCTAATCTTGTATCTCAAATAAAAAGGTAAAATGTATTCCTCCTGTTTCAACAGTGAACATTTAATATGTTGCTTGGCACGCTGAGTTCATGGTTAGAGCTGTGATAGCTTTTGAGAGTTCAGAGTCTCAATTGTTTTCATTTTCACACAGCCTGGAGATGTGCAAGGAAAACCTCCCTGGTTTAATCTATTTCCTCCATGCTTAGTCACAGTGTGTGCATGAATGGATTTTCCTTCTGGGAAGTGTTTTATTTGGAACATTGTTTTTTGTTTTGTTGTGTTTTTTTCTTTTCTTTTCTTTTTTATGGTACAAGAATGTGGTGCTTTTAAAGACAGGTGTTTAATTTAGTGGTTTGGTTCACAGTAAAAATTTGAATCAGTAACTGGGAGCCCAAAACTTAAACTTCTCTTAGAAATCGCTCTTGCAGTTTGGCTCCCAGTGCCTTACGAGTTTCTTCTCCCATTCGTCCTTCTACAATATCAGTGCTTCATTTTCCTGGTCTCTAGCATCACCTCTGCTGTCTTTATCAACCCGCTTTTTTGTCTGTCTTTCTAGGCACTGTTTAGGGTTGATTTCCTCAATAGAAAAAAATAGCTTAGGTCTCCCAATAAATATTTCCATAGTCTCTCATCAAGCTCTTGTTATATACTTAGGAATTACTTTTAAAAACTGCCTTCCACATTTTAAATGCCTCTGGGGTAGAGATCATGGTTGTTGTATTCAGCGCCGTAACCAAGCACCAAGGGTGGTTTCTAGCTAGTAGTTGCTCAAACAATATTTGTTCAGTGAAATATTTGTTGAATAAATGCTACAGAGCTTTTTAATTTAAATAAGATTTAAATCAAAAGCAATGCCTATATTAAAAGCTGTGTGCTAGATACTGTACTAGGCAATGATAAAACAAAAAGATATGATCTCTTGCTCTTTAGGGGCATTCTACCTCCAAGCTATATATAGCTACAGCCCCTTTTATTTTTATTTTGAAATAGAGTCTCACTAAATTGTTGAAGCTGGTCTCAGTCTTGCAATCCTCTTGTCTTAGCCTCCCAAGTACTGAGATTACAGGTGTATGTCATCACATTCAGCAAAGGACAGTTTTTAAAGACTCACTAGTCCTTAGTAATTAGATCTGGGAATTAAAGAATAGGGACGAACCACAAATGATTCCCAGATGTTTTACCTAAATACTTGGAGGATGAGGAGGGGAGTGTGAATAAAAGAATGGTGACTTTTTCAGGTGGAACATGATTAATCAGTTTTAGATATCTAAGTAAGGTCAGACATTCAGAAAGAGCTGTTTCTTAGACACAACCCAAATTGAGCCCTACAGAGATCTCTTTCTGGACTAGAGATTTAGAATTACGGGTCATTTTCTAACTAGGATAGTTGAAATCATGAATATACAGGAAGACTAATAATCGATAGACTGAGGTGAATCCTTGTGAAGCAACAAAAGAGGATGGCATGCGATGTCTTAGACATGAAGGGAGGAGAGTATTTCAAGAAAGGTAAGTGTAGAGCCAGGCGTGGTGGTGCATGCTTGTAGTCCTAGTACTTGGGAGGCCAAGACAGGAGGCTTGCAGGTTCGAGACCAGCACCAACAACTTAGTTAGATTTTCACCAACATACCAAGACCCTGTTTCAAAACAGACAACAAAAAATAAATAAATAAATAAAAATAAAATAAAATAGGACTAGGGATGTAGCTCAAAGGTAGAACTCCCCTGGGTTCAATCTGTAGTACCAAAAAAAAAAAAAAAAAAAACAAAGCCTAAATTATATGAGAACTAAAAACTGAGATTGTAACTGACATTTAGGAAGTCAACATTGCATTTATGTGAAGTAGCCTTTGTGAGATGGTAAAGCCTACAACCAAACTGCTTCAGGATGAGGAGTGACTCAAGGAGGAAAAGGGGGAAAGGTAGACCTCTTTCTAGAGTTGCTTGGGAAAAGAAGTGTAAGAAGATAGTGAAAGGGGAACTTAAAGTTAAGGAAGTATTTATTTTGTTTTTGTTTTTTGTCTCATTGTGTTTCCCAGGCTGGCCCCAAAATTCTGGGCTCAAGCAATCTTTTTGTCTCTGCCTCTCTAAGTAGCTGGGGCTATAGATATACACACTACACTCAACAAGGAAGCTTTCTGTTTTGATTTCCTTTTAGATATGAAAAACCTGCAGATTTATGTATGCTAAAAGAAAAGATCCAATAGTATGATTTGCAGATTGGCCTAAGAGGGTCAATGGGATGAAATCCCTCAGAAAAGAGGAGACAGGACCCAGAGCATTGGATGATGAACCAAGTCTGGATAGGGAGAGGGAGAAATATTATTTTTGGTTAGAGTAACTAGGGAATAGCGGTGAGTGCAGGCTTGCCAAATATATAACAATTTCAAACTCATCTGCTATTGTAGATTTCTGATTTTCTCTCCCATAAAGCCCATTTCATTCCTACCAGAAAAAAAAAAAGTTTTGTTGACTTTCATTAGCCACCACATTGAACATTGTTCCCCTTTTTGTTTTCCTCTTACTATTTTCAACACATTCACATTTGATTGTTAGCTCTTTCTTCACTTTCACACCTCTTCCAGATTAACTTGATTCTCCATCATGTTTTCCTTCCCATTTCAACTTCACAGAATCAAATTTCCTTTTAATAAACACGCAGGAGGGAAAACATCATTTTTAAAAGCTCTAAATCCAGAAAGATACTTGTGGAGTGAACTAAATTACAACTTAATTCATTTCGGGGGAAGGGGAGAGTGGTTACTGGGAATTGAACTCAAGGTCATTGGACCCTTTATATTTTATTTCTTATTTTGAAAGAGTCTAAGTTTCCCACACTGGCCTCCAAGTTGTAATCCTTCCGTCTCAGCCTCCCATTATAAGTATACACCACTCTACCCCACAACTTAATTCATTTTTGATGGAAGAAAATAATTTATTTTACTTGTTGCTTTTATTTTTACTTTTCTCTTTTATTCTTCTCTGCTATTCCCATACTGTCTTCTAATTTTCTGTTTTGAAGAATTTAGAAATAATTGTTCGTACTATTTAACCATCATTAATTAGTATTTGTATTGGGCTTTTTGGAGAACTTTTATGACAACTTAGTAATGACAAATGAATAATGTAGTGATTTCACCAAAGTCATGATTTAGTCTTTTACTCAATATATATGTGTGTGTGTGTGTGTGTGTGTGTGTGTATATACATATATATATTTATATATGTATGTGTATATATATAGTCTTAACCACTAATTTATATTCTTCTCATTAGCAGTTCTATTTAGAATTTTTTATTTCAGGCATACATTTGAGTGCTACCTTTCATGTTTTGGTAAAGAATTTAAGTGGAGGTCATTGAAGCCTTAGTTTTCCTTGTTCATTAAAAATATCTTTTATCTAAAAAGATGAGTAATAGCTAAGCCTAAGTAACATCTATAATAGGAGTTTATTATCATTGTAGAAAAGAAAACTTTATATGCCATTTTTATAGCCTTCCAGTATTAACACTCTCCTCTGTTTTTAAAATACCCAGTACTGGGGGGAAAAAAAAGTGTATCAGTAAGATGGTTAAGTTACAAAATAATTTTAAAATTAACATTTTCTCTTTATTAGCACAGTGAAGTGTGTATTTAAAGATCCTATGTCATAACTCAACTATGTCTAAAAGATCTACAGTCATACTTGAGAAGCTTTAGTAAACTATACAACTAACTATGAAGTAAACTGTAGACCGTAAGGGACATAAAAGCAGTTTAATAAATGGAGAACTTTCCATATTTGTAGAAATGGTGGGAAGACTTTAATATTGTGAGGTGTGTGTGTGTGTGTGTGTGTGTGTGTGTGTATGTGTGTGTGTGTGTGTGTGTGTCAGTCACTGGGGATGGAACCCCGGGGCATTCTACCTCTGAGCTACACTCCCAGCCCTATTTTTTATTCTTTATTCTGAAACAGGGTCTCACTAAGTTGCAGAGGACCTCACTAAGTAGCTGAGGCTGGCCGCAAACCTGCGATCCTCCTGTCTCAGCCTCCCAAGTACTGTAATTATAAGCATGCGCCACCACACCTGGCTGACTTTAATGTTTTAAAGTTGTGCGTCCTACCCCTTCCATTGCTTCCCATCATTTAATATAGTTACAATTAATATTTCAGGTTTTTTTCTTTTTGCAGAATCTAACAATGCATTTTTAACATTTATTTCAAGGAAACAAACATAACAGACTTTAAAATATTTCTGTTATTTTATTAATGCTTTGCAGTTTTACATCATAGGTTCAGTGTGATAAAAACATACCAGATTCTTGAAAACCAAGAAGTAATGTCAGGTACTGTCTGAGCAGATATTAAGAAGCCGTCTGCTAAAGTCACAGTAATTAAAATGGTCTAGTACTGGGTTAAGAAATGAGAATAAGTAAAAACAGAATTTTTAATTGTTCAGAAAATAATATTCAATAATCTGTTATTGAATGTGTTCAGTCTGTTGGTATAATCAGCTAAATGTGTAGACAGAATAAATTCTATATGGATTAAGGATTAAGTGAAAGTAAAAATTTAATAGAAAAATATAGGTATATATTTATATAATTTTGATGTGGAGGAAGGCTTTTAGTGTATCAAGGCAGAAGTCACTTTTAATTAAATTTAATTGTACTACATAAAGATTTTAAGTTTCTGCATGGTAAAATAATCAACTGAATAGAAAGAAGTAAAAATAAGTAAATAAATTGAGAAGAGGTACCTATGGTGTCTACATCCTTGAAATACAAAGAGCTCTACCAGTCAATAATAAAAATTAGCTTCTAATATTAGGCTGGGAAGTCAGCAAGCACGTACATATTTGAACTTTCAAAAGAGCAATTTGGTCAGATGTGTCAGAAGCTTTAGAATGCTTTCATATCCTTTTACTCATGTCTAGGAATGTAATCTAAGAAAACAGGTGTGCGCAAAAGATAAGTTTTAAGGGCATTTTTTACAGTAGTGCTTAATAAAATTTGAAAAAATTTCTGCATCTAGAGGCCCACTCCTTCCATCTCCCCCTCACCATTCCCAGGGAGCAAGCTGGAGAAAGGGAGGAAAAGGGGGAATGCCTCAGCCATCTTGGAGGAAGGTGTGCGGAAGCTGCTACATAGTGCTGGCTAGTTAGTCCTATGGCTGTATCTAGCTGCAAGAGAGACTACAAAGTATTACCTTCATCCTGAATGGCCATATATGTCCAGCTAAGTATGTTATTTTTATGGAAGAAAAATAGACCAGGTATTGGGGAACAGCTACCCATCTGCCATACCACTTCTCTGCATTTTTATCTTCTACTTCTTAGTTTTGTCTTTGAGAACACTCAGTATTCTTCAACTTTGTGTCCAATCTGTAGATCATCTAGTCTAGGTGAATCTTTGACTGCTTTCTTATTATCTAGAGCTACATACATATCCACCATTAGTATCTGTCACTAAGTTCCCTGTCAATATGTCATTCTTTGAAACATGGTGTATTTTTCCTATCCAAATATGGGAAATTAGTTGCAGTGCCTAGCAGATGAGGTTATTGCTACTAAACATTACCAGCTGGTTTATAGCATTTGGAAGTAGGAAAAAATCAACACTAAATCGTCTGTTCTTCCTTTTCACTCCCTCCACACCCTACCCTAATAAATAGGAAACATGGGCATCTTTTTACTGCATTATTTGAAATAAATTGGGAGTATAGAGGGAACAATGCCTATACCATTTTCTATTTTTTAACAATTTAAGGCACTCTACAAGTAATAAACTTGTATCTGAATCCCATCCTCAAGGATATTTCTTTATAATAAAAAAGTACATTTGTGCCTCATATAATAAAATTATTTTCAATATTTATCTCAGTAAAATGACTATACTTTTGCCAGCAGCTCCATCTGCATAGGTTATTGGTGAAGCCAGGCTACTTAACTTGTCTTCAGTATTTCATAGCTATCACACAGTGACTGGTCTGTGCCACAGATGGAGGGGAGAAGGGGAGAGTCAGACAGACACTGCCATCTTTTTGGTTTTGCAAGTTTCCCCCCTTAAATGATTCAATGGCACTTTAATGTATATAAAGAAACTCTAGTGTTCTGACATTTATACCAGATATTAACCAACTCTCCACCTTACCTATTAGCTATTACATAGAGTAAGAGGTATGAAAGACACAAACTTTCCCACTGCCCAAATGAACACACAGATTATATAAAATGAGTAACTTTGCTCTTTATCTAGCTGAGATTCAAATCCAGGTCTGTCCAATCCAAGGCTAAACGTTAAACGTTTTATAACAAATTAGACTTAATGCAGGAATAAAATGGAATGCCTTTTGAAATAATAATTGTATGTTACAAAATAGACCAAGGGATTTGGAAGAGATTAAGTCAAGTAGTAGAAAGTACTGGATTTTGGAGTCTGCAGATAGAAATTAAAATTTCCTCTTTGCCTATGGTGTGCTGTTTAAGTCTCTGATTACTAAGTTACTAGTGAATTAAGTGAAAGAATTAGACTAAATCACCTCCAAAGTCTCATTGCTTTAGGTGAGTGGCTTGCATATTGTTTGTCAAATGAATAGTACAATATAGTCCCCTCTCTCCTAATACCAGTAGCAAGTCCTTGATCTTCCCAGCTAAGTAATCTCTCCAGTATTCTGTGTGCTATTTTATCTATACCTCTTATTGAATTTATCACTTTCTCCGTTATAGTTAACTTATTTATGAATTCAGAGCTTCATGGTGGCAAGATCTATATCATATCATGTTCATTCTTACATCCCCTGCTGTACCTTCCACAAAGCAAGCATTCAATAAGTATTTGTTGAATAAACTAGGTAAATGTATTGATGAATGAAAGGATTAAAATAAATAATTTGAGATCATGTTTTTCTCTTTTTCTCAATAAAGAGGTTATTTTGGCTCTTATCAGCAATAGACAAATGCATGCAAATAATCTAAATAATAGTCTACACATTTGTTGCTTGTAGTTAATTTAAGACTTTTTAAGTCAAGGCATTGACACTCACAGTAGCCCCTCAACCCAGGTTCACCTACTGAAAAAAATCCACCACACAGCACCTGGGACTCATTAGATTCCGTCATTTGAATTTTGCTGCCTTGACACCGTTCACACTAGGAATCTATTGTCTGGCTCTCTTTCAAATATTGTTTCCTGAGAAGGTATTTACCTAAAATTCATTCATGTTCCTCTAATCTTTCTTCCCTGTCCCTGCTTCATCTCACCTTTTTTCCCCACCACTTCCTCTTGACTTTCTTTTCACCCCCTCAAATCACATAACACACAGTGTCCTGGGGCAAATGTACTATAAGTTATGTAGAAAAGTGGGGAATGTGGTCATTCAAGGTGAAAGTAAAACACCTCAATGTTGTGTAACCTAGTTCAAGAATCACTTCTCTGAAGATTTCAGAGAAGTCCTACCTTCCGCACTTTCACACACATTCTTTCCTCTTTGTTTCTATGTTGCCCTAATACAAGACTGATTACATTATGTTATTGGCACTTTAGTTTTTGTGTGTTTCTCTAATCAGATAGGAGCTACATTTTATTTTTTGTATCATTAGATCGTGTTGAATAAATAAGCATATGGATATGATTTATCTAGATAACTTCCTGTAATTTTCCCATACTTTTTTACACAGTTAGGTAAATTATTCCTACTTTATAGATGAGGAACCCATAGCTTAAGGGAGTTAAACTTGCTAAATGCCAGAGAACAAGTAGTTGGAAGAGCTACAATTCAAATCCAGGGCTCTTTTCCCTACATCATTTTGCCTTGAAAAGAAGTCTTTTCCCCTCTTCCAGATTCCACAGCTGCTGTCCATAATCAACTCAGCATTATCTCTTTCTGAGATTGGTGTCATAGGCCCTGTTCTGTCTACCTGTTCTTGTCTTCTTTTCCATTCTAACTCATGCATCCTTATTCTTATTACACCATTCCTTTGAGACACTTGAATGGCCCTTCACTTCCCTTAGGATAAAGGCTACACTTCTTGGTATGTAACTAATCTGTTCCAAAATCTCCTCTGCCTTGCCAGCCTGGTCTCCTGAAGCTGCCTCCTCTGGACACCCTAAGCTCTGGTTGCACCCTGCCACTTCACTATCCTCTGTACACACCTGGCAGCCTCTACTTTTTTGCCTTTACTTGTACAATGGTCTATGCTATTACTTGTATTTTTCTGTGCTGTTTTGGGGCATCCTTTACTTCTGTGTTGCTAGTTGAACACATTAAGGTATATCTTCCATTAAACAGTTCACCATTTGCCATATTGTAATCGCTTTTTTTATGTGCTGCTATTTTTTTTTGTACCAGAGAGTGAATCCAGGGGCATTCTACTTCCGAGCTATACCCCTAGCCTTTTATTTTTAAGTAACTTTTAATTTTTAATATGAGTGACATTTTTTATTGGTGCATTGTAATCATACATCTTAATGAGGTACAAGATGGTATAGGCATACATGCACACATCACTCATGTCATCTGTTGATGGACATCTTGGCTGGATCCATAGTTTGGCAATTGTGAATTGTACGGCTATAAACATAGATAAACATGCATTAGTCTGGTAGTTTTGTTTCCATTCTTTGGGGTAGATACCCAGAAACGGTATTGCTGGATCATATGGTAGGTTCATTCCCATTCTTCTGAGGATCCTCTATACTGTTTCTTAAAGTGGTTGCACTAATCTGCAGTCCCACCAAAAATGTATTAGAGTTTCCACTTCTCTACACCCTTGCCAGCATTTGTTGTTGTTTGTGTTTTTAATGATTGTCATTCTAATTGTGGTTAGGGTAGTTTTGATTTGCATCTCTCTAATCGCTAATGATGCTGAACATTTTTTCATACATTTATTAATCATTTGTATTCCTTCTTTTGTGAAGTGTCTATTTAGTTCACTTTTTTAGCCCATTTTTTGATTGGGTTATTGGTTTTCTTAGTGTTTCTTGAGTTCTCTGTATATTCTAGTTATTGGTCCTCTATTGGAGGAGTAGCTGACAAAAATTTTCTCCCATTCTGTTGGCTCTCTGTTGAGATTATTGATAGTTTCCTTTACTGCACAGAACCTCTTAAGTTTTGTGTTTTTTTTAATTATTCGTATATTGTGAGCAGATATCTTTGTTAGGTACAAATTGAAAACGACATATGTGCCCACATTTCTCATTTGACCCCTTCCCCCAATTCCCACCACGCTCCCTCGCCCTCCCTCCCTCTCAAGTTCAATTTAGTGAGTAACCTTGATGTACATTAGGGTACCCCCCCCCCGTCAATCCCTTTCGGTTAAATCAACTTCTTTGTTTATCGAGGGTCTCTCCTTTTCCATCTGAAGACCCTCGTATGCCCCATTTTCTCCCTAGCATCCGCATATTAGGGAGAACATATGCTTCCTTACTCTTTGTGACTGGCTAATCTCACTTAACATAATGTTTTCCAGTTGCATCCATTTCCCTGCAAATAACATGATTTTGTTCTTCTTTATGGCTGAGTAAAATTTCATTGTGTGCATATCCCATAGTTTTGTAATCCATTCATCTGTTGATGGACATCTTGGCTGCTGCCATAGTTTGGCTATTGTGAATTGTGCAGCTATAAGCATAGATACACATGCGTTGGTCTGATAGTTTGGTTTCCGTTCCTTTGGGTAGATACCCAGAAGTGGTATTGCTGGATCATATGGAAGGCTCATTCCCATTTGTCTGAGGATCCTCCATACTGTTTTCCAAAGTGGTTGCACTAGTTTGCAGTTCCACCAACAATGTATTAGAGTTCCCACTTCTCTACATCCTCGCCAGCAGGTGTTGTTGCTCGTGTTTTTGATGATTGCCATTCTGATTGGGGTTAAGTGAAATCTCAAGGTGGTTTTGATTTGCATCTCTCTGATTGCTAATGATGTGGAACATTTCCTCATACATTTATTGGCCATCTGTATTTCTTCTTCTGTGAAGTGTCTATTTAGATCTTTTGCCCACTTTTTAATTGGGTTATTTGTTTTCTTGGTTGTGATTTTCTTGAGTTCTTTGTATATCCTAGATATTAGACCTCTATCTGTAGAGTAACTGGCAAAAATCTTCTCCCACTCTGTAGGCTCTCTGTTGAGGTTCTTGACAGTTTCCTTTGGTGCACAGAAGCTCTTCAGTTTAATGCAATCCCATGTATTGATCTTCCTTTGAGTTGCTTGTACTTTGGAGGTCTTGTTGAGAAAGTTTTTACCTGTGCCTATGTGTTCAAGTGTTGGTCCTATGCCCTCTTCAAGTAGCTGCAAGGTCTCCGACCTAACTTCCAGGTCTTTGATCTACCTTAAGTTGACTCTTGTGCAGGGTAAGAAAGTGGGGTTTATTTCCATTTTCCTGCATATGGTTAACCAGTTTTGCCAGCACCATTTGTTAAAGAGGCTATCTTTTTTCCAGTGTATGTTTTTGGCTCCTTTGTCAAAAATCAGTTGACTGTAAACCTGTAGGTCTGTTTCTGAGTCTTCTATTCTGCTCCATTGGTCTATGTGTCTGTTTTTGTGCCAATACCATGCTGTTTTTATTACTGTGGCTTTGTAGTATAGTTTGAAGTCAGGTATTATGATGCCTCCTGCATGGTTCTTGTTGCTAAGAACTACTTTGGCTATTCTGGGTTTTTTGTTGTTCCAAATAAATTTAAGGACTGATATTTCCATATCTGTGAAGAATGTCCTTGGTAATTTAATGGGTATTGCATTGAATCTGTAGATCACTTTTGGAAGAATGGCCATTTTGATGGTATTTATTCTGCTTATCCAAGAGCATGGAAAGTCTTTTCTTCTAAAGGTTTCTTCTTTTTCTTTTTTCAATGTTTTATAATTTTCCTTGTAGAAGTCTTTTACCTCCTTAGTTAGGTTTATTCCTAAGTATTTTATTTTGGGGGCAGATATCATGAGTGGAAGTGTTTTCTGGATTTCTTTTTCAGTGGATTTATGGTTGACATATAGGAAAGCTTCTGATATTTTAAGATTGGCTTGTATCCAGACACTTTGCTGAATTTGTTGATCAGTTCTATAAGCCTTTTGGTTGAGTTTGTTGGGTCTTCTAAGTATATTATCATATCATCTGCAAATAGGGAAAAATTTAGTTCTTCTCTTCCTATTTGTACTACTTTGATTTCTTTCTCTTGCCTTATTGCTCTGGCTAGAGTCTCAAGTGGTATATTGAAATAGTGGGCCTCCTTGTCTTGTTCCTGTTTTTAGGGGGAACTCTTGCATTTTTTCCCCATTTAATATGATGTTGGCTGTGGTACTATTGTATATTGCCTTTATGATGTTGAGGTATGTTCCTTCTATTCCAATTCTCTGCAGTGCTTTTAGCATGAATGGGTGTTGGATTTTATCAAATGCTTTTTCAGCGTCTACTGAAATGATCATGTGATTTTTATCTTTAATTCTGCTTACACGGTGAATTGCATGGATTGTTTTTCATATGTTGAACCAGCCTTGCATCCCTGGGATGGACCCAACCTGGTCATGGTGTATAGTTTTCTTGATGTCGTTTTGAATACACATTGCTAGTATTTTGTTTAGCAGTTTTGCATCTAAGTTCATCAACAATACAGGCCTGTAGTTTTCTTTTCTTGAGCTGTCTCTATTTGGTTTTGGTATTAATGTGATGTTGTCTTCATAGAATATATTTGGGAAAGTCCTGTTTATTTCATGGAATAGGTTGAAGAGTATTGGGATTAGCTCTTCTATAAAGATTTTATAAAATTCACCTGGGAAACCATCTGGTCCTGGGCTTTTGTTTGATGATAGGTTCTTTATTGCTCCTTCAATCTCTTTGATTGCTTTGGTCAGCTTAAATTTTCTATATCTTCTGGACTCAGTTTAGGAAGGTTATATGTATCTAGAAATTTGTCAATTTCTTCTAGATTTTCCATTTTGTTGAGTATAGTTTTTAAAAGTAGTTTCTGATAATCTTCTGGATTTCCACACTGTCGGTTGTAATATCCCCTTTTCATCTCTTATTTTAGTAATCTGGGTTGATTCTCTCTTTCTTTTGGTTAGGTTGGCTAGTGTTTTTTGTTTGTTTTGTTTTGTTTTTTGTGGTTGTTTTCTTTTTTCTAGAGAAACAAGCTTTTGGTTTTGTTGATTTTTTTTTTTTTTTGTACTTTTTATTCTCCATTGATTTCTGCTCTGATTTTAGTAATTTCTTGTCTTCTACTGGCTTTGGAGTTAGACTGTTTCTGTCTTTCAAGGCTTTGAGATGTATCATTAGATTATTTATTTGGTGATTTTCTGTTCTTATATGAGTGCTCAGTGCTAGAATTTTCCTCTTAATATTGATTTCAAAGTGTCCCAAAGGTTTTGATATATTGTGTCTCTATTTTCATTTGTTTCTAGGAATTTCTTCATTTCTCCCCTTAATTCTTCTGTGACCCGTTCCTCCTTCAGCAGTGTGGTGTTCAGTTTCCATGTATTTATGTGGTTACTCGGAGTCTTAGAGTTGATTTCTAGTTTCACTCCATTGTATCTGAAAAGATGCAGGGGATTATGTCACATTTTTTGAATTTGCTAGTCCTCACTTCGTGGCCCAGGATGTGTTCTGTTTTGGAGAAGGTTCCATGAGCAGCTAAGAACAAAGTAAATTCAGCTATAGTTGAGTAGAATATTCTATATGTGTCTAATAGGTCTATTTGGTTTATGGTGTTCTTTTGGTCTGAGGCATTTTACTGACCTTTTGTCTAGAAGATCGATCTAGTGGTGTGAGAGGAGTAGCCAGTATAGAGTATTTAGGTATAGTGATATGAAATCTTCCTGGCTCTGTGTGGATACTTTAAGCCATTTAATGTCTACTTACTATAATAGGTTCTCAAGCATGTTCCAAGTGTTCTCATTTGCTTAGTAACCTACAGCTATGATGTCAGTTTGCAGCCCCACTTTTTGGTCTCCTGCAATGATTCAGACCCTGGCCTAGTGTCTCTCTCTCTGTCTGTCCAGGCGCCAAGTGCTACTGGTGCCTCTCCCACTGCATGCCTGGGTTTCCAAGTTCTCCACAGGGCCCGTCCCTGTGTCTCTCTCTGTCTCTGCAGGTCACAGTGTAACCAGGGCTGGACTCAGTGTAAGCGCAGGCCTCTGCAGTTTCCACAAACCCTGGTCTTGCATCTCTCTGTCTCTCTCTCAGTCTACACAGGTGGCAGATGTCCAATACAATCACAGGACTCTGCATTCCCATGGAGAGGGCTGGATTGGTCGGATTTCTCCCCAGGTATCATGATGGGGTGTCCTGTGGCAATATCCATAAGCCCTGCAAGGGTGCTGCGCCCCGACTATAGGCCTCTCAAGCACCTCTGCTGTGTCTGACAACAGCCTCTATCCTACTTCCACAGGAGTGAACTACAAAATCTCAGACCCCACGAGTTTATTGCTTGCCACGTGAATCCCTGTGGCTGTGCTAGGCAGTCTCCCGCCCCGGTGGGTAGTTATCTTACAGTCAAGCACTGCTCTGGATCTCTAGAAGGAGACATGAGCTGAGCCGTTGCTACCCCAGGTTCTGGCCAGGCAGTCAAATCTCTGTGGAGTGTGGAGCAAGGTGCCGACTACTTAAAGTACTGGAGAACTGCAGCCACTTACTTCATATCAAGTCGTTGGCTTCTTTGCTGGGGGTCTCTAGAGGCTGCACTGCTAGCAGCCCCAGCGTGATCAGACCAAGATGGCATAGCTGGCCAAAAGCGCCATTCCCCAGGTGAGGCATGCGGGGCACTTTGCTATCCTTTTCTGTCTCCTGGCTTTTGTTCCACTGTGGTTCGCTTTTTCATTGCTTTGTTCAGTTTTTTGATGCTTTTTTTTTTTCTCTTGTCAAAAAGCTGATTGAGTTCCAAGTCTCATATCAACTGAGATGTGCTGTTTTCCTCAGTTGCCATCTTCAAGTGACATTTTCTTATTGATCTTATTTTCTTGTTTTGAAGCAGGGTCTCAGTAGGTTGCTGAGGCTAGTCTTGAACCTGTGATCTTCCTGTCTCAGCCTCCTGAGTACTAGAATTACAGGTGTGTGCCACCTTGCCCAGCTCTGTGTGCTGCTTTTTCATTGTAATTATTTATTACTATGTCAGATCCTTTATAATTCGTTAGAATCCTTTGAGAATTAGGAATATGTCTTTATCTGACTGTTTTCTAGAACTTCATATAATACTTTTTCCATAAAACATACCACATGCCAGGCATGGTGGCATATGCTTGTAATCCCAGTACTTGGGAGGCTGAAACCGGAGGATCTGGGTTCACGGCCAGCCTCAGCTACTTACTGAGTCCCTACGCAACTTAGTGAGACCCTGTTTCAAAAAATAAAGAATAAAAAATAAGACTGGGGGTGTAGCTCAGAGGTAGAATGCCCTGGGTTCAATCCCAAGTACTGAAAAAAAAAAAAAAAAAAAAAAAAACCACTATGTAAAAATGCATGACTAAAACAAATCTAGCTTTTAGGGCAAATAATATTGGTTCCATGTAAAATTCAAATTGACTAGTTATATGTGAAAAGTTTCTTGCCTTCCATTAAAGCATTGAATTTATAAATAAAATTCTACATAAATCAAGATTTTATATTTTCCAAGAATATCAAAAAGGTCAGATTTGTTTTATTCATCAATATTTAGTATGCTTTAGTATTTAATTTGTGTAAGTGTATATGAAATGTTAAATCTTATGTTTCCTAACATATATAGTATCTTTAAGGCTAATCATCATTAACTTCACTATGGAAAGCCTAGTTCCAGTATTACTTTTTATAGTTACTTTTAAAAAGAAAAACAGTAAAACTTGGGAACCATTTATATGAAAGGACACATATTGGTGTTCCTAGTCCATACACATGTATCATTCTATTCTACTCTAATGGGACTGCTAAGGTACTACTTTACTTAGCTAACTCTTATCTGCCCTTCAGTACTAATCTTAGGTATACCTCCTCTGGAAAAGGTTTTCTAACTCCCCACCCAGTCTATATTTGGAGCACCTGAAGTTGCTCCCAGATACTTCCCACCAATTATCATGACCAGCGTAGCATCACACCTCAAATATGGCAGATACTCAATCAAGGTTGGTATAAGGAATGAATGAACAAATAAAAGAACCTAGCAATTAAATGTGTGTGTGTGTGTGTGTGTGTGTGTGTGTGTGTGTGTGTGTTGGGAAAAGGTATGGAAGTATGTGAGCATGTGTGTATGCTCTTGCGCACATATATATCTGCCCCACTGAAAGCAAAATGATGGATATACAGATAGAAAAGGCTACACATGATACACTCGCTAATGCAATAAAAACAAGTTGCAGGACAGAAAAATATTGCATTTTTATAAAAATATTCATGTGTGAATATGTTTGTGTGTTGGAAAAAGGTCTGGAAATTACACAGCAAATCAGTAGTTTTTGTGGTGGGTTGTGTGGTTGGGGGTAGAGAGTCAGAGGTGGACTTTCATGCTTATTTAATAGCACATTTTAGGCCGGGCTTGGCGGCACAGGGTTGTAATCCCAGTACTTGGGAGGCTGAAACAGGAGGATCGCAGGTTTGCAGCCAGCCTCAGCTACTAGTGAATCCCTCTGCAACTTAGTGAGACCCTGTTTCAAAATAAAGAATAAAAAATAGGGCTGGGGATGTAGCTCAAAGGTAGAATGTCCCTGGGTTCAATCCCCAGTCCCAAAATAAAATAAAATAGTACATTTTAGTATTGGTATTGTTTGAGTTTTTTTCATTTAATATGTATTACTTCTGTAATGTTTAAATGAACAATAAAATAGATGTTTCTGCTCAAAGAATAATGATGCTTTGGTATCAAACTATAACTATTTTTAATGACAGAATTTGGCATTTTCCCTCTAATTTTATAGAAAGGAAAGTATTTTCTCTTTTAAATGGCTTTCTGGTTTTGAAAAATTGTGGAACTTAGAATAAAGTAAAGTATATTAAGTTTTAAGCCATGGTTGCACATATGTTGGAAAACTAAATCTTCTCACTTAGTCTATTAGTGTTCAAGGCCAAATCAGCAAAGGCAGGTCTTAAAAGGCAGTAAAAAAGAAAAAAAAAAAAAAGACTAATTTTCACTGAATGGGGAGGTAGCACTCTTAGGGGTTTTGAGACTATCTTACCCCCTTTTTTCAGACACATCCCTAGGATCTGTTATATAACTTAAATCCATGCCACCTAGCAGCTGGTCTTAATCACCTTGGCAAAACGTTTCTTCTGAGCCCACGCCAAATGAAAGTACCAGTTTAAGATACCCAAGGTAATTCACTGCACCCTAAGTTAAATTGGTTATTCCACCCTTGCTTCTTTATCTTTCCTATGAACCAGGAAAATTATCTTACTAAAACAAGATTTGTTGAGCCTTCAGAGCCTTGGTTATTTTCAGGTCTTTCCTAAAACTTTTTCACATGGTCCAGCTGCCAGACAGATTGTACATCAATTTCCTGCAGCATTTGGCAGGCCTGTATATTTACTGCCTTAAAAACAATTTGAATTTATTGATTTTGAAATTTGTGATTCCTTTCTAAAGTTCTCCCTTACCCCCTGTCTAAATTTACTTTGGAAAAAATAGCCACAACAGAACACATTGGCCCATTTTTGTGCCAAGACTTTCAGGGAAATATTTTATATGATTAATATTGTGTGGCTAATCCAGTGTAAAAAATCAATTTTATCCATTTTAACTTATGAGAGCATGACCATCCTGTGTGAACTATTTAAAGAGCTGGTGACTTCACTAATCCAAAGTAAGTGTTTTTTACTGCCTTATATGTATTGTATTAATCATGTAAAGTAATATTGGGCCACATTTCTTTATAAGAATTGAATCACATTTCATCAGCAGATTTGTATCTTTTCTTACCAGGGCAAGATCCTAACCTTGTCTTGGACATCCTGACAATTAGTGGACTCTGGACTTGGCATAATGAAATACATAGTTCATGATACCAGGTGGTTCTGATAGGTCTGGACTCAGTTTGAGACCTTTCTCCTTATCTATTTCTTTAAACCCATTTGTCCTGAAAAATTGGTGTTCTCTCTCACTCTCACTCTCTCTCTCTCTAAAAATCAGAAAAGAAACAACATTATAAAATCTGTATGATGATTTCATTCTGTCAAGCTCAAAAAGCTCAAATAGTTTTATAAAATATTGGGCCACTTGTTACTAGGTTAGCATGTTTTTCTGAAAGATTTAAGGTAAGTGCTTTGGGAAATCAATAAATAGCTATTTGTAATGCCTATACAATACTCTATTATCCTTAGAGTTACAGCACCTCACAAATAACATCATTTCTGCCCAGGGAATAATTGACTCACCATGGAGGTCTGGCTCCCTGTCTCATTAAATCTTTTAGAATTGCTGGGAGGTAGCTAGCAATTATTATTCTCTCTGTTTGACATATGTGGAGAGTTAGGCACCAAACAGTTAGAGGTCGTGCACAAAGTCTCTATGGGACTGCTGTTTGAATATTGGTTATTGAATTGAATAGTTGCTGAGCAAATATTGTGACTTAACTCCTGAGGACCATCTCACAGGGGGCGAAGTGACCTATGGCCAGAAAATGAGTCCTAAATTACTCTGTGTATTGCTAACCTCTGTCTTTGTATGTATATTTCCTTTTAATTTATATAGAAAAACATTGTCTTATTTGTCATTCTTTTTAAAATTTAATCAGGAGGATTTAGAAAGAGTTATACAAAGTTACTTTGACAACATTTAGCTTTGATCTTAGTTGCTCTTAGAATTCAAACCTTTGGATTTATTTTTATTGAGGGGAAAAATAATGTTTTAAAAGTATATAATGATAGGTGGCTGAAGGATCACAGGTTCAAGGCCAGCCTCAGCAACTTAGCAAGACCCTCAACAAATTAATGAGACACTGTTTCAAAATAAAAAATAAGACTGAGAGTGTGGCTCAGAGGTAGAATGCCTCTGGGTTCAATCCCTAGTACAAAAAAATAATAATAATAATAATGGATAATAACAATAATGGATCTAGAAGAATATCATATTATTTTATCTGTAAGACATGTCAAAAATCTGCCTGTAGGCTGTTTTCTTCTAGAGCTCCTTGGAAAGATGAATGCTATAAACGAAGTGACATTATGTTTGCATTTATTGCAAAGTATTGAGATGGAGCAGGCAGGAAAAAAAAAAAACTTGAATTTAATTCCTTTATGACCTTTTAAGTTAATCATTGATGCTAGCTCAAGAGAAGTATGAGAAATATATAGAACTAGCCTCAATTAAAAAAAAATGTTGGATCATATGGTAGGTTCATTCCCATTCCTCTGCGGATCCTCCATACTGTTTTCCAGAGAGGTTGCACTAGTTTGCAATCCCACCAACAGTGTATTAGAGTTCCCACTTCTCCACACCCTCGCCAGCAGTTGTTGTTATTCGTGTTTTTTATGATTGCCATTCTGACTGGAGTTAGGTGAAATCTCAAGGTAGTTTTGATTTGCATCTCTCTGATTGCTAATGATGTGAAACATTTCCTCATACATTTATTGGCCATTTGTATTTCTTCTTTTGTGAAGTGTCTATTTAGATCCTTTGCCCATTTTTTGATTGGATTGTTTGCTTTCTTAGCTGTGATTTTCTTGAGTTCTTTGTATATCCTAGATATTAGACCTCTATCTGTAGAGTGTAGAGTAACTGGCAAAAATCTTCTCCCACTCTGTGGGCTCTCTGTTTAGGTTCTTGATAGTTTCCTTTGCTGCACAGAAGCTCTTCAGTTTAATGCAATCCCATGTATTGATCTTCCTGAGGGTTGCTTGTGCTTTTGAGGTCTTGTTGAGAAAGTTTTTACCTGTGCCTATATGTTCAAGTGTTGGTCCTATGCCCTCTTCAAGTAGGTGCAAGGTCTCTGGCCTGACTTCCAGGTCTTTGATCCACCTTGAGTTGACTCTTGTGCAGGGTGAGAAAGCGGGGTTTATTTCCATTTTCCTGCATATAGTTAACCAGTTTTGCCAACACCATTTGTTTAAAGAGGCTATCCTTTTTCCAGTGTATATTTTTGGCTCCTTTGTCAAAAATCAGTTGACTGTAAGTCTGTGGGTCTGTTTCTGAGGAAACCAAACTATCAGACCGACGTATGTGCATCTATGTTTATAGCTGCATAATTCACAATTGCCAAACTATGGAAACAGCCAAGATGTCCATCAACAGATGAATGGATTACAAAACTATGGGATATGTACACAATGGAATTTTACTCAGCCATAAAGAAGAACAAAATCATGTTATTTGCAAGGAAATGGAGGCAACTGGAAAACATTATGTTAAGTGAGATTAGCCAGTCACAAAGAGTAAAGAAGCATATGTTCTCCCTAATTTGCGGATGCTAGG